>CM062292.1:167941177-168030263 GCA_031216915.1 Pictodentalium vernedei
ATTCGGGCTTCGGGTCCCCTGTTGCCGTCACAGTTGCCCAAAAGGGGACTTTCTCATCTAGACATTATATGAAGTCAACCTATCAAGTTACAATGAAATCCCTCCATAAATATGACGTGTAGACTGTGCCAAAGGTTTTCGGGCTTCAGGCTCGGGCAGCCATCATGGTTGAATGATCGCAACCAAAAGAGGACATTCTCATCAGGGCATCATGTGGATTGATCCTATGAAGTTACAATGAAATCCCTTCATAAATATGACTGTAGACTGTGCTGAAGGTTTTCGGGTTTCGGGCACCTGTAGCCCGTCAAAGTTGCCCAATCACGTCCAAAAGGG
Source organism: Pictodentalium vernedei (assembly GCA_031216915.1). Classification (NCBI taxonomy): domain Eukaryota; kingdom Metazoa; phylum Mollusca; class Scaphopoda; order Dentaliida; family Dentaliidae; genus Pictodentalium; species Pictodentalium vernedei. The sequence continues at coordinate 167,941,514 of CM062292.1, forward strand.
GACTTTCTCATGTTGACATTATATGAAGTCAACCTATGAAGTTACAATGAAATCCCTCCATAAATATGACCTGTAGACTGTGCTAAAGGTTTTCGGGTTTTGGGCTCGGGCAGTTGTGACGGTTGATAGATCACGCCCAAATGGGGAAATTCTCATGTAGACATCATACGGAGTCATCGTATCAAGTTACAACGAAATGCATCCATATTAAACATGACCTGCAGACTGTGCTAAAAGTTTTTGAGTTTCGGGCTTGGGCAGCCATCACGGTTGACAGATCATGCCCAAACAGGGACGTTCTCATCTAGGCATTATACAGAGGCATTCTATGAAGTTGCAATGAAATCCCTTCATAAATACGACCTGTAGACTGTGCTAATGGTTTTCGGGTTTTGGCTCGGGCAGCCATACCCGTTGACCGATCACGACCAAAAGGGGACGTTCTCATGAAGACATGACCTAAAACCTGCATATGAAATTTCGTGACAATCAGACAAGAACTACCAGGTATAGCCTGTACTTGAAGGTTGAATAAAAAACTTTAACCACAAACTTTAACCAAAACTCCAAATGTCAACTAAACAGGAAAAGAGAGGAGAAAAAAAAACAAAAAAAAAAAAAAAACACTTGAACCTTCAGTAACAAACTTTAACCACAAACTTTAACCAAAAACTTAACAGATGGACAGACGGACGGATGGACAGACGGACGGACGGACAAAAGTCATTACTATACCCCTTACTGTAAACAGTCAGGCTAATAAATGTGCCATGTAGGGTGTGCCAAAGGGAAATATTGTGGACTGACTTAATTAAGTTCTAAGAATGTTGCCAGTGGCAACATTTTTGACAGAAATGGAAGAAAATCGATAGCTCCCATCTAGAGGTCACCCCAAACAAGCATTCCAGGTTTCAAAGCAATCCAATCATAAATGTGCCCTGTAGGGTGTGCCAAAGGGAAATATTGATGCATCACTGCACTAAGTTCCTCGAAGCAATCCCATCATAAATGTGCCCCGTAGGGTGTGCCAAAGGGAAATATTGAGGTCTGACTTACATGTAACTAAATTCTAAGAACGTTGCCAGCGGCAACATTTTTTGACAGGAATCAATAGCTCCCATCTAGAGGTAACCCCAAGCAAGCATACCAAGTTTCAAACTAATCTGATCATAAATGTTCCCTGTAGGGCATGCCAAAGGAATATATAATGCCTGACTAAACTAAGTTCAAAAGTTGTTGCCAGTGGCAACATTTTTTGACGGAAATGGAAGAAAATCGATAGTTTTCATCTAGAGGTCACCCCAAACAAGCCTCCCAGGTTTCAAAGGAATCTGATCATGAATGTGCACTGCAGGCTGTACCGAAGGGAAATATTGAGGGCTGACTAAACTAAATTCTAAGAACGTTGCCAGTGGCAACATTTTTGGACGGAAATAGAAGAAAATCAATAGCTCCCATCTAGAGGTCACCCCCAAACAAGCGTATCAAGTTTCAAAGCGATCCAGTCAAAAATGTGCAATGCAGGGTGTGCCAAATGGAAATATTGATGCATTACTGCACTAAGTTCATCGAAGGTCGTTGCCAGCGGCAACATTTTTTGATGGAAATCAAAGAGAATCGATAGCTCCCATCTAGAGGTAACCCCAAAGAAGCATACCAGGTTTCAAACCGATCTGATCATAAATGTGCCCTGTAGGGCGTGTCAAGGGAATATATTGATGCCTGATTAAACTAAGTTCAAAAGTTGTTGGCAGTGGCAACATTTTTTGACGGAAATGGAAGAAAATCGATAGTTCCAATCTAGAGGTCACCCCAAACAAGCATACCAAGTTTCAAAGCGATCTGACCATAAATGCGACCTGTGCGGTGTGCCAAAGGAAATTGTGGATGTATGTACAGATGTACATATAGATGTACGTACATACATATGCCGATGGACGAGAAGTGATGGCAATAGCTCAGCTTGACTTTGTCAAGTTGAGCTAGAAATCTCCATACTGAACAACAGTTACTGAGCTGTAACATTATGCAGAAAAAGTTGTGTCAATTTTTGTTAGGATTCCCACAGGGAATGCTAATTTATTTTTCACAAAAATCAAGTACATGGTTTCTATCCATATTGAATTTCAAATGTCATTTACATCTATCCAGGCATGTGGAAAAAAGAAATTTCTGTAACCTAAAAAGTCTTGCTACACCTACTTCAAAGGAAAAAAAATATTGCATGCCTGTTGAACAGTAATAAATAAATTATTATCAAGGATCTCTGTTCTCATCATCTCATGGATACAATTCATTTCAGAAAAGTTTATATTAAAATCATCATCACAAAATACAGAAAGCATAACATAATGGTATAGAATGCATTCATAATTTAACATTTGAAAATGGAATCATAGAATGTTGCTGGAGAAACAATTTGGATATGGACTTGTATAAAATACAGCTGTGTTAACCCTTTACCCAACATAACAGCCAAACCAGCCAGCGCTATTCACAATGAAAGTATCAATGATGCTGTAGCTTAACTTGTGTGTTGTGTTTGATAAAAAGGATAATGTTCAATGTTTATGAAAGGATTATGAAATAAGACAAGAATTGTGATAATTGGGAATATGTTCATTTCTGTTCCCTGTATGCTTTGTTTTTGATAAAAATAATATGAGGTGTACACTGTACTAAAGAGCTGAGGGGTGGCCTAATATGACCTCACAGTTAATGTATGCAGCCCTCACAGTTAACGTACGTCAACGAAAGTTACCAAGTTACAGTGAAATTATTCCAAAAACGAGTCATCCTATCATGTTACATTGAAACCCCTTCATAAATATGGCCTGTAGACTGTGCTAAAGGTTTTCGGGCTTCAGGCTTGTGTAGCCATGATGGTAGACTGATTGTAACTAAAAGGAGACGTCTTCAACTCAACATTATACTGAGTCTTTCTGCAATGAAATCCCTTCACAAATACGACCTGTAGTCTGTACTGTAGTTTTTCAGGTTTTGGGCTTGGGAAGCCATCATGGTTGAATGATCACGACCAAAAGGGGGGCGATGTCATCTGGGCATAATCTGGAGTGATCCTACAAAGTTACAATAAAATCCCTTCATATATATGACCTGTAGACTGTGCTCAAGGTTTTCGGGTTTTGGACCCCTGAAGCCATCACAGTTGACCAATCACGACCAAAAGGGGATGTCATCATCTAGGCATTATATGGAGTCAACCTAACAAGTTACAATGAAATCCTTCCATAAATACGACCTATAGACTATGCTAAATGTTTTGGGGTTTTGGGCTTGGGCAGCCATAAAGGCTGACTAATCACGACCAAAAGGGGACGTTCTCATCTAGACATTATTTGGAGTCATCCTACCAAGGTACAATGAAATCCCTTCATAAATATGGCCTGAAGACTGTGCTAAATGTTTTCGGCTCCAGGCTTGGGAAGCCATCATGGTTAAATGATCGCAAGCAAAAGGGGACATTCTCATCTGGGCATGATTTGGAGTGATCCTACGAAGTTACAATGATATCCCTTCAAAAATATGACCTGTTGACTGTGCTCAAGGTTTTTGGGCTTTGGGCACATGTGGCCATCACAAATGACCAATCACAACCAAAAGGAGATGTCATCATCTAGGCATTATATGGAGTCAACCTAACAAGTTACAATGAAATCCTTCCATAAATACAACCTATAGGCTATGCTAAAGGTTTTCGGGCTCGGGCAGCCATCAAGACTGAATGATCGCAACCAAAAGGGGACGTTCTCATCTAGACATTATTTGGAGTCATCCTACCAAGGTACAATGAAATCCCTTCATAAATGACCTGTAGACTGTGCTACAGGTTTTCGGGCTTTGGGTCTCTGTAGCCATCACAGATGCCCAATCACGCCCAAAAGGGGACGTTCTCATCTAGACATTATATGAAGTCAACCTACCAAGTTATAATGAAATCCCTTCATAAATACGACCTGAAGATGTGCTAAAGGCTTTAGGGCTTCGGGCTTGGGTAGCCATCATGGTTAATTGAATGATCGCAACCAAAAGGGGACATTCTCATCTGGGCATAATCTGGAGTGATCCTATGAAGTTACAATAAAATCCCTTCATATATATGACCTGTAGACTGTGCTCAAGGTTTTCGGGCTTCGGGCCCCTTAAGCCGTCACAGTTGACCAATCACGACCAAAAGGGGATGTCATCATCTAGGCATTATATGGAGTAAACCTAACAAGTTACAATGAATTCCTTCCATAAATACGACCTATAGACTATGCTAAAGGTTTTTGGGTTTTGGACTTGGGCAGCCATAAAGGCTGAATGATCGTGACCAAAAGGGGACGTTCTTATCTAGTCATTATTTGGAGTCATCCTACCAAGTTACAATGAAATCCCTTCATAAATATGACCTGTAGACTGTGCTGAAGGTTTTCGGGCTTCAGGCTCAGGCCGCCATCATGGTTGAATGATCGCAACCAAAGGGGACATTCTCATCTGGGCATCATTTGGAGTGATCCTATGAAGTTACAATGAAATCCCCTTCATAAATATGACCTGCAGAATGTGCACAAGGTTTTCGGGCTTCGGGCCCCTGTAGCTGTCATAGTTGACCAATCATAACCAAAAGGGGATGTCATCATCTAGGCATTCTATGGAGTCAACCTAACAAGTTACAATGAAATTATTCCATAAATACAACCTACAGACTATGCTAAAGGTTTTTGGGCTCGGGCAACAATTAAGGCTGAAGGATCGCGATCAAAAGGGGACGTTCTCATCTAGACATCATTTGGAGTCATCCTTCCAAGTTACAATGAAATCCCTTTATAAATATGACCTGTAGACTGTGCTAAAGGTTTTCGGGCTTGGGGCCCCTGTAGCCGTCACAGATGCCCAATCATGTCCAAAAGGGGACATTCTCATCTAGACATTATATGAAGTCAACCTACCAAGTTATAATGAAATCCCTCCATAAATATGACCTGAAGATGTGCTAAAGGTTTTAGGGTTTCGGGCTTGGGAAGCCATCATGGTTGAATGATCGCAACCAAAAGGGGACATTCTCATCTCGGCATAATCTGGAGTGATCCTACGAAGTTACAATAAAATCCCTTCATATATATGACCTGTAGTCTGTGCTCAAGGTTTTCGGGCTTCGGGCCACTAACGCCGTCACAGTTGACCAATCACGACCAAAAGCGGATGTCATGATCTAGGCATTATATGGAGTCAACCTAACAAGTTACAATGAAATCCTTCCATAAATACTACCTATAGACTATGCTAAAGGTTTTTTGGTTTTGGGCTTGGGCAGCCATAAAGGCTGGATGATCGCGACCAAAAGGGGATGTTCTTATCTAGTCATTATTTGGAGTCATCCTACCAAGTTACAATGAAATCCCTTCATAAATATGACCTGTAGACTGTGCTAAAGATTTTGGGGTTTTGGGCATGGGCAGCCATAAAGGCTGAATGATCATGATCAAAAGGGGACATTCTTATCTAGTCATTATTTGGAGTCATCCTACCAAGTTACAATGAAATCCCTTCATAAATATGACCTGTAGACTGTGCTAAAGGTTTTCGGGCTTCTGGCTTGGGCCGCCATCATGGCTGAATGATCGCAATCAAAAGGGACATTCTCATCTGGGCATCATCTGGAATGATCCTACAAAGTTACAATGAAATCCCTTCATAAATATGACCTGCAGACTGTGCTCAAGGTTTTCGGGCTTCAGGCCCCTGTAGCCATCAAAGCTGACCAATCACAACCAAAAGGGGATGTCATCATCTAGGCATTATATGGAGTCAACCTAACAAGTTACAATGAAATTCTTCCATAAATAAAACCTACAGACTGAATGATCGCAACTAAAAGGGGACGTTCTCATCTAGACATTATTTGGAGTCACCCTACCAAGCTACAATGAAATCCCTTCATAAATATGACCTGTAGACTGTGCTAAAGTGTTTTGGGCTTCGGGCCCCTGTATCCAGCACAGTTGCCCAATCGTGTCCATAAGGGGACGTTCTCATCTAGACATTATATGAAGTCAACCTACCAGGTTACAATGAAATCCCTTCATAAATATGACCTGTAGACTGTGCTAAAGGTTTTCGGACTCAGGCAGCCATCATGGTTGAATGATCGCAACCGAAAGGGGACATTCTCATCTGGGCATCATCTGGAGTGATCCTACGAAGTCACAATGAAATCCTTTCATAAATATGGCCTGTAGTCTGTGCTCAAGGTTTTCAGGCTCCAGGCACCTGTATCCATCACAGTTGCCCAATCATGACCAAAAGGGGATGTCATCATCTAGTTGCCTAATGGTGTCCAAAAGGGGCTGTTCTCATCTTGGCATTATACGGAGTCAACCTAACAAGTTACAATGAAATCCTTCCATAAATACGACTTATTGACTATGCTAAAGGTTTTTGGGCCCGGGCAGCCATCACTGCTGAAGGATCGCGATCAAAAGGGGACGTTCTCATCTAGACATCATTTGGAGTCATCCTTCCAAGTTACAATGAAATCCCTTCATAAACATGACCTGTAGACTGTGCTAAAGGTTTTCGGGCTTCGGGCCCCTGTAGCCGTCACAGTTGCCCAATCACGTCCAAAAGGGGAAGTTCTTATCTAGACATCATATGGAGTCATCCTACCAAGTTACAATGAAATCCCTCCATATTAAATATGACCTACAGACTGTGCTAAAAGTTTGGGGTTTCCGGCTTGGGCAGCCATAACGGTAGACAGATCATGACCAAAAGGGGATGTTCTCATCTAGGCATTATACAGAGGCATCCTACCAAGTTACAATGAAATCCCTTCATAAATTTGACCTGTAGACTGTGCTAATGGTTTTTGGGCTTGGGCAGCTATACCAGTTGACCGATCATGACAAAAAGGGGACGTTCTCATCTAGACATGACCCCAAACCTGCATATGAAATTTTGTGACAATCAGACAAGAACTACGGGGTGTAGCCTGTGCTAAAGGAAAATGTGAGCAGACTCACAGACTTCCGCAGGCATGATGGCAATAGCTTATCTTGACTTTGTCAAGTTTGGCTAAAAATCACTATTTAATTTTGAGTATTTTTTTTATTTTTTGTCTCAAAACATAGCTTATAACCCCTCATCATAATGAGCTCATTGAGCTTATTCCAATGAGAGGGTCATAAGCTATGTTTCTGACACAAAGATTGAAAAATTCGGTTACTGAAGAATTTTATTTTCACGTGTCGTCTGCTTTTCATGTAAGGTAAGGGTTAAACAATCAGCCACATCTGCCTGTATAATTTACAAATTACATGGAAGCAGTCGAACGATTGTATATACTTTTTACAAAATTCAACAAAACCATATCATGTGACCCCCTCATTGGAATGAGCCCACCCAGATCGTTCCAATGACAGGTCCTATGATAGGGTATTGCTGAAAGTTTTTAAAAAAAAAAAAACAATAATTATAATAATAAATTTTGATATTGTGTGAGCATTGGGTAAAGGATGTCCCTTTAGGGATTGGAGGAATTTTTAATGACATTTTACTGCGCAATATTGAGATGGGATGTTTTTGAGCAGAAAAGTTGACCTTTACAAATATGTTAAACATGTTTATCTAACAATCAACTTAATTTGCCCCCAGAAAAAATGTTTGTGATGACAAGAAATGGGAAAAAGGCAGACATGATGACTGGATGAATGGATGGACAAATAAGTAGAGAATATCTACATTGTTTTAGTGAATATCGGGAATTCTCATTCATGTGGAGACAGGAAGTTTTATTTTTCAAAAATAAAACTTTCCGGTCCACACTCATGAGATAATTCCTGATATTCGTTAAAACAGCGTAGATTTTCATTTTATCATATGCTTCATGACATTTTACTGCGCAATATTCAGCCCAATTTGACTGCAAACAGTTTCAAGACAAAAACAAAAAGCTGCTGATCGTTCCTGCAAGGCAACGTCATGCACCGAAGCATAACGTCATTTAGGAAGCAACTGAAAAAATTCATCATGTGGACACGAAAATATTATTTTTCACTTGTGCAAATGCTTGTGAAAAATAAAACTTTCAGGTCCACTCATGAGATAATTCCAGATACTAACTAAAGTAGAGCAGATTTTCATTTTTATTATATGCTATGAGACATTTTATTGCACAATATTCAGCCCAATTCGACCCCATATGCATAAGTTTCAAAACAATAACAAAAATAGGCCAGTGAAATCGTCAGATGTGTACCCATACGCACAACTAGTAAAAAGCTGTATGCCGACATTATGAACACCATACATATGGTATGGGTACATATAGAAATGGATTGGAGGAGTGTCTAATTTGATGGATAAAGCATTAATATCTCCGGATCAAAGTATTAGATTTACATAAAAAACTATGCAGCACAGCACATCAGTAACCTGAATACATATATAAAGTAACCTGATAATCGGATTAATATTTATTGAGTTATCGTATGCCAAAGAAATGGATTGGAGGAGTTCTCAATTCGAAGGATAAAAGGTTATATCACAGGATCAAATTATCAGATTTACACCAAAAACTGTACAGCTCGGCACATCAGTAACCTGAATACATATATGAAATAACATGACATTAGGAGCCCAAATATTAACCAAGGGACTTGATTTGAATAAAGTTGGATCAAATCCTGACCACAGCCCCCTCCCCAGAGATGTTGTATACCAAATATGAAAGGATTTTGACTGGTGGATCAGAAGAAGAGGATTCGTCAAGAAATTTCCTCATATTGCATTAAGTTAAAATTTGGGCTACCATGGGGAGGCCAAATATTAACCCAGGGACCCGATTTAAGCAAACTTGAATCTGCCCCCCTTAGAGATGTGATATTCCAAGTATGAAAAGATTCTGACTGGTGGATCTGAAGAAGATTTTTAAAGAAATTTACTCATATTCCACCAAGTTAAAATTTGGGCTCCTATTGGGAGCCCAAATATTAACCCAGAGACCCAATTTGAACAAACTTAATCAACCTGACCCACAGAGAGATGTTGTATATCAAATATGAAAAGATTCTGACTGGTGAATCTGAAGAAGATTTTTAAAGAAATTCCTTCATATTGCACTAAGTTAAAATTTGGGCTCCCATAGGGACACCAAATATTAACCCAGGGACTTGATTTGAAAATTTGAATCTGACCCTCCCCCTAGAGATTAGGAAATACTAAATATCAAAAGATTCTAATTGATGATTTTGAAGAAGATTTTTAAAGAAATTCCCTCATATTGCACCAAAAGGGAGCTCAAATATTAACCCAGGGACTTGATTTGAACAAACTTGAAACTGACTCTCTTTGAGATGTTGTATACCAAACATGAAAGAATTCTGACCAGAGGATCTGAAGAAGAGTTTTAAAGAAATATCCTCATATTACACTAAGTTAAAATTAGGGCTCCAATAGGGAGCCCAAAAATGCACCCAGGGACTTGATTTGAACAAATGAACAAACTTGAATTGCCTCCCCCTCCCCAGGTATTGTTTACCAAATATGAAAGGATTCTGACTGGTGGATCTGAAAAAGATTTTTTTACCAAAGTTCCTCATATTGCACCCACCCCTCCCTAGGGATGTTATATACCAAATATGAAAGAATACTGACTGGTGGATCTGAAGACGATTTTTAAAGAAATTTCCTTATACTGCACGGACTTAAAATTCGGGCTCCAATGGGGAGCCCAAATATGCACACAGGGACTTGATTTGAACAAACTTGATTTTGCCCCCCCCCCCCTCCCCCCCCCTAGAGATGTTGTATACCAAATATGAAAGAATTCTGACTGGTGGATCTGAGAAATGAAAGGATTCTGACTGGTGAATATGAAGACGAAGATTCTTAAAGAAATTCCCTCATATTGCACTAAGTTAAAATTGGGGACCAAATATTAACCCAGGGACTTGATTTGAACAAATTTGAATCTGACCTCCCTTGAGATGTTGTATATCAAATATCAAAAGATTCTAATTGATGGTTCTGAAGAAGATTTTTTCTGACAGATGGATTTGAAGAAGATTTTTAAAGAAATTTCCTCACATTGCACTATGTGAAAATTTGGGCACCAATAAGGAGCCCAAATATGCACCCAGGGACTGGATTTGAACAAACTTGAATCAGCTCCACCACCTCCTCCCCAACATGCTGTGAACCAAATATGGAAGGATTCTGACTGATGGATCTGAAGAAGAAGATTTTTAATAAATGTCCTCATATTGCATGAAGTTAAAATTTGGGCTCCTATCATATAAAGCCCAAATATTATCCTGGAGACTCGATTTGAACAAACCTGGATCTGACCCCTCTAGGGATGTTATATACCAAATATCAAAGAATCCTGACTGGTGGATCTGAAGAAGATTTTTAATGAAATTTCCTTATACTGCACTAAGTTAAAATTCAGGCTCCAACAACAGGGAGCCCAAATATGCACCCAAGGACTCGATTTGAACAAACTTGCCCTTGCCCCCCCCCCCCCTCCCCCCCCCCCCCTTCTGAGAGATGTTGTATACCAAATATGAAAGAATTCTGACTGGTGGATCTTGACATTGCTCCAAACCCACACATGAAATTTAAAACTGATCGGGCGAGAGCTACATCCCGTTGGGTCACTAGGGTGTGCTAAAGGAATTGTGGATGGACGGACGGACGTATGGGCGGACGACAGATCGCAATCCATCCCAATAGCACATACTTGACGTTGTCAAGTTGAGCTAATAAAACGGAGCAGAAATTTGGTGAATAACAAACTTTAGCAAGATCTTCTCATAATGTATGCCCGTAGCAAGAATTGTGAAAATCTTGATTACATTTGTTCAAGATATTGCATTCTCAAAATGTGCGGATGGACATACAGATGGATTATGGGACCATTTAATATATCCTTCTCCAAACTTAATTTGGATGGAGGATAAAATCTGATTGCATTTGTTCAAGTTATCACGTTCACAAAATGTGTGGATGCACACAAGCCAGAAAATAAGCAGACTGTCATCTGCAAAATGAGGTCCCCAGAGGGTGAATTTAGTGCACAGCAAGGTAGCATCACCACATTTACCCCCTGTGTACCTCAATCTGAATCATGATCGCAAAACTAAACAGAAAGAGGTACCCAGAGGATAAATTGTCATACTGTATGAGATAGCATCATCAAATTCACCCTTGGGGGACCTCATATATTTTGCAAATGTCAGATTGCTTATTTTCAGGCCTGGATGCACACACAGATGGATGGACATATGGAACTCAATTCTATATCCCTTGCCAAACTTTGTTTCAATTTTTTTTTTTTAAGAAACCAGAACATGTCAGCAAATCATAATTTATGACAAATTTCAATCAAATGAGCCAAACAGTTCCAAAAATGTAAAACTTGGTCAGGGCCAAACATCTTGCCCCTCTAAATATTGCACCCCAAATTTCCCCTGAACAGACTTCAATCTACACTTCAAAAAAAGAAGCTGAATACATAATATCAAGTTCTTGCATCTGTTGGTTAACTGATTGAAGGCCAGAAACCACTATCATGCCCCAAATTTGGGCTTCATCATTGCATAGGGTTAGTCACTCTTTCTGGTTATAAAATTGTTTCATTATTAACCGATAACTAATCCCCTGCACTGAACAGCCTAAGTCATCTCAGTTGATGTTTTAAAAATCAAAAAGCTGTGTTGGGTAAAGGGTTAATATGTGTTATCAGTACACAACAGGGGTTCAACCATGATGGCCTCATGGGATCATAGGGCACCAATAGCAGATATGGATTTTGCAAGAAACCAAATAGATTCTCCCAAATTTAGATGAAATATAAGCTCTGCACTGGTGGAATTAAGAGTGTTGCGATCGGATAATGGAATGAATGTGAAAGTAACCGATTTAACATGTAAAAAAAAATTCAATGCTGTCGGTATGCTCTTGAAGTCCTAGAGGAACTAAATTGATTGCCTGGAAACAAATTTGTTTCATCATAACGCTGCCAGTGGACCTCTGATGTAACCATATTTGGAGGTCCTGAATCAGTCGTTAGTCTACTAGTCTAGAGCATTGAACTTCAAACCCAGTCCTGGAAATGAGATGGGTGCGAGTGCAATTGCTCCTGTCAGCCCGTGTGTTGTTTTGAGAAAGCAGCACTCTGTAGCCAGTGGCAAGTTACTGTCATAATTCAGCAATTCCTTATACATTTAACCCATTGAAACAAAGAGGCCGCTTTTCTGGCCAGGAACATGATACGTCATAATGCCATTAAATAGGATGGCTGTTCAGTAAATGTGTAGGGTAGACCAATCAATATTTTCAATGTGCAGCCCCAAAGGCTGAATGTTGAAAATCTTGATTGGTCTATCCCAAATAATGAATATGGACTCTTCTAATTGCTGCCATTGAACTCCTGTCTCTGAATTCACGGGAGCTTAATACTCACCCGTCAATTTTGTTCATTTCCAGTACTGAGATTACCAAAATACACATGGAGTTGGGTATCCATCCAAACAAGCCTCAGGGCTGCACGTTGAAAATATTGATTGCTCTACCCCAAACATTTACTGAACAGCCAGCCTATTTAATGACGTTATGACGTATCATGTTCCAAGCCAGAAAAGCGGCTGATCGGGTTCAAGGGGCAAAATGTATAAGGAATTGCTGAATTATGACAGAAACTTGCCACTGGCTGCAGAGTGCTGCTTTCTCAAAATGTCACACATTTATATGCCCTCACAGTATATTAGTTCTCCACAATATTTTTCGAGTGCATTTTTTAGCTCCTGTAAAATAGAAAACACAAGTTCTGACAGGAGCAATTGCACTCGCACCCGTCTCATGTCCAGGACTGTAATCTACACTCCACGTTATAAATGGTAAAATCTTGTTCAAACATACATGTAGTAATGATTTTATACTGTCACCAACCAGTTAACCAGAACTATTGTTCAAACTTATCATTCAAGAAATTCACATGCATTGTGTACATACATACAAACTGTGACACACACGTTCTGCATTTTTAACTGATACATTGCAAAATGCCCATTTTCGAGCTCTGTTGAAACATACATCCAGTACTCACTGGCATAGTGCTGGGAGGGGGAGCTGAGCTCTGTAATATCTCCACAGGCCCCATAAAATCCTGAATTCTACGATCTGCATGAGACATCAGCTAAAGAAATTATAGAAGACATGACCCGCTTGGTGTAAATGGGCATTCTCTCAAGCCTTCAAATCTTTAATGTCTCCAAATAGATCAAGTCATTTTGAAGATTATTTTTAGCAAGAGGCCCCAAAAGGCCTTAATCACTCACATGATAAAGTGGTTCAAAGAAGTATTTTGGGTCACATTCAGTTTGTCATGATTCATCAACACTACAGAGGAATGAAGACATGAAATTATTCATAACTCTCGTGTTCATGTTAGATGATTATATCATAGGTCTTCTTGACTGCTTCCAATTCTATCAGCTGTAGACAAGCCCTACCAAACTTCTAAGGTTTGTTAGGTCACTGCCATTTGAAATGCAAATTTCATGGAAAAACACTAAGGAATGGATTTGAACAACCTTAAACCTAACTTGCCCCCCTCCCATCCCCCCGACCCCCCCCCCCCCCCCCCCCCCCCCACCAAGAGCCCAAATATTAAGCCAGGGACTCGAATTGAACAAACTTGAATCTGATCCCCCTAGAGAGATATCTAATTAAGTCGGCTCCACTGAAAAGTGGCTTTCAGCACTTTTCAAGAGAGCCACCATGATAGTGTCTTCTAGCACTCAACCAGTTAATCTGTCATGGAATGGTTTTTGTCAGTGTAATTGTTCAAACCTTTACCCAACGTAATGATAAAAACTGGCCATCATTGTTCACAAATTCACCATTCAAATTGTATAATTTTTTTTCAATTTTTGTCTCAAAAACATATCTTTTGACCCCTGATTGGATGAAGCTTGTTAAAGAAAATTTTCAGTTATTAAAAATGGTTTTGTAGAGTTACCTTCTTGAGCTCAATCCAATTGGGGAGAGGTCATAAGCTATGCTTATTTTGCAAAAAACAAAAATGGTTATAGTTTTTAACCCTTCAGTAATAAATTCACCACATCTGCCTGTGTAATATAATTAGTTGGTGAAAGAAAAATTTCCAAAACATTTGAAAACCATATCATGTGACACCACATTGGAATGAGCTGGTCATATGATATAGTTTTGTTAAAATTTTGTGAAAATCTTGAAAAAATATAATTAAAACAATAAATTTTGATATTGGGTAAAGGGTTTATGTTTTAGTGGAGTATAATGATGCATTCAACAGCCAGCTGGGATCACATTCTATCAGACAGATTTAGAGGTGGAGGAAACCAGAGTACCCAAAGAGAACCACTGAGCAGTGGCAAGCAACTGTCAGATTCCACAACGTACTAACTCTGCACAAGCAGTGCTGGCACTGATTGAAAGCATATTGACATGCAGCACCTATCCCTTAGTACACAGTGCCACCTTGTCCCCACATGGGCAATCAGGAATAAGTGTCTTGTCAAAGGATACAAAGCACTTACTGATAGTCAGGATGAAGCCTAATTTGACATTTTGGTTTGAAGTTCAATGCTCTAACAACTGAGTCATCACAAAGGGTTAATGATATTATTTTAAAAGTGTTGTCTCTTAACCCTTTACCCAATGCAGACGATATCAAAATTTATTATTTTATATATCATTTTTAAAATTTTTCCAAAAATGTCAACAAAACCATATCATGTGACCCCTCGTTGGAACGAGCTCATCGAGCTCGTTCCAACGAGGGGTCACATGATATGGTTTTGTTGAAATTTTTTGAAAAATAATATTTTTTCAACTGCTGAATTTGCATATTACGCGGGCGGATGCAGGCGATTCGTTAGGTAAAGGGTTAATCAGGTTAGGTGAAAAGTTAAGGAATGTGTTAACTTATATGTAGGGAGCACGGTGGCTCAGCAGTGCAGGCTGCAAGCTGAGAGGTCCTCGGTTTGAATCCCACCTGCGGCAATCGCGTTGTGTCCTTGGGCAAGACACTTCACCTCCATTGCCCACATGGGGGCACGGTGATGCTGTGTACTAAGGCATACTGCATGTCGATGGTGCACCTGTCTTCAACCAATGCTAACCCTGCTTGTGTGGAGTTAGTATGTTGGGGAGCTGACAGTTGCTCGCCGTTGCTCGGTGGTTCTCGCCGGGGACTCCGGCTTCCTCCACTCATAAAACTGTCGAGCTCATGATTAGCCATTGTCCAGAAATATGTGACCTTAAAAACCAATAAATAAATAACTTATATGTACATGTACAATAAAGTGTAATATATTGATTAATCTTCCACCAGGAAAACAGTTCAGTAACTCCAACAATGATGATTGTCTCCAACTGCTGAACAGAAGCTCTGGTTTTTTGTGTTTTAGACTTTCACAATGCAAACAATGAAAACAGCACACTGGTATTGCATTGATTGTTTCTTACTCTTGCGTGCCTAATAAGGGGTCTTCCTGTTCACCCGGCAGCTATTGTTTCGGGTAGAAGTGTGATAATCCGTGACATCAAAGAAAAACCGACTATAGTTTGGTTCATTAAAGGTGGACCTCATTCGACTTCTTGTTAACATAGATTATCAACTATTTGTCACCTGAATAGGGAAATTGGAGACTGGAATATATATATTCAAGGGCAAATACATGACTAAGATTAAAATTTCATTCCATATACTATTTTATTATGTAGTGTTGTATTGTCAAATAAAAATAATCATAATAATCAAATAAATACAATAACAATCAAATAAATACATAAAACATAGAACATAATAATTGGCTGCTATTGGAACCGGCTCATTGAGTCATTTTACATGAAAAATCGGGTTAGAATTATCATATTCCATTTAGTTGTAGTGACAGATATATACAAAGTGACTAATAGCCTGTAATGTGAGATACAGAATCCAGGTACTCCATGAGGCTGCTCCTTCCATCTCTGTACAATCTCTGACAATGGCGAAGTCTGTTATCTATAGATCTGTACTTCTTTTTGCATGGTATCAGACTGCCCCCATTACACAGTTGTAAAATGCTGGTTTCCTGGAATGCCTGCTCTCATTGGATGAACTCGATCATCCGAAAGATATTCGGATGAGAACCTGCCAGAAAGAGCTGTAGCTTGCGATGCCATCCCTCGACGTGATTTGTGGTTCTCTGCCCATTGGTGTTGAAGTGGTTCCACATTTCACGACCGTGGGAACCTTCTACCCAGTAGTCAGTGATGTAATCACAAAATTTGTTTGTTATAATATTCTGTTTTTTACTAACGGTTCCAATAACGAAATATGTTTGCCACGGATTAACTTAGTTCTGTTCATCCAACAAGGTATTGGTAGCTGGCTAAAACAACATCATCCGGCAAACAAGTCAACACAGTTAATTAGATACTGACTATATGTCAGCCTTTCTCTGTTAATTAATACAGCCTGCCGGCTGAACAGGAATAACCCCCTAATAATACCACAGGGTGGAATAACCATTTACCTATTTATTTATTGGCTGGTGTTTAATGACACTTTTGACAGGGGTCACCTCATGTTGGACAGTTTTATGGGTGGAGCAAGCAGGAGTACCCAGAGAGAACCACTGAAATAATGGCAAGCAACTATCAGAATCCCCAACATACTAACTCCACACATGCAGGGTTAGCATTGAGGAAAGACGGTTAGACCAGTGCACCATAGGCGTGCAGTAAGCCTTAGTCCACAGCGTCACATGCCATGGACAATCGGGATGAAGTACCTTGCCCAAGGACACAATGCATTACCTCTGAAAGGGATCAAACCATGAATCTTTCGGTTTACAGTTCAAATGCTGTAACCAATGAGCCACCACATTCCCAACCCTTTACCTAACATGAAAAGCAGATGACACTTGGGAACAAAATTCTTGAATAACTATTTTTTTATGTCAAAAACATAGCTTATGACCCCTCATTGGAATGAGCTCGTTCCAATGAAAGGCTTAAACTATGTTTTTGAGACAAAAAATTAAACAAGAGGCCCCAGGGGGCTTGAGGGTGCTCATCTGACATGGTAGCTTAAATATCAATCCAGGGAATTGATTTCAACAAGTTGCATCTGCCCCTCCTAAGAAAAGCTTATACTAAATATCCAAAGATTCGGACCAGCTTGGTTCTAAAAAAAAAAAAGAAGATTTTTAAATATTTAATTCTCATACTGAACTAAGTAATAATTTGGGCTCCCACAGGGAGCCCAAATAAATATGAACCCAGGGATTTGGCTTGAACAAACTTGAATCAACCTCCAGTGGGATACTGTACACCAAATATCAAAAGATTCTGACTGGTTGATGTGAAGAAGATTTTTGAATAATATTCCTCATATTGAACTAAGTTATAATTTGGGCTCCCACAGAGAGCCCAAATATCAACCCAGGGACTTGGCTTGAAAAAACTTGAATCTTACCCCCCTAAGGATGCTGCATACCAAATATCAAAGCATTCTGACTGCTGTATCTGAAGAAGATATTTAAAGAAAATACCTCATTTTGAACTAAGTTACAATTCGGGCTCCCATAGTGAGCCCAAATATGAACCCAGGGAATTGGCTTGAACAAACTTGAATCTCACCCTCTAAGGATGCTGCATGCCAAATATCAAAACATTCCAACTGCTGAATCTGAAGAAGATGATTTTTAAAGAAAAATTCCTCAAATTGCACTAAGTTATTATTTGGGCTCCCACAGAGAGCCCAAATATCAACCCAGGGACTTGGCTTCAACAAAATGAATCTCACCCCCTAAGGATGCTGCATAACAAATATCAAAACATTCCGACTGCTGGATCTGAAGAAGATTTTTAAAGAAAAATTCCTCATATTGAACTAATTAATTCGGGCTCCCACTGAGAGCCCAAATAAATATGAACCCAGGGACTTGGCTTCAACAAACCTGAATCTCACCCCCCCTAAGGATGCTGCATACGAAATATCAAAATATTCTGACTGCTGGATCTGAAGAAGAAGATTTTTAAAGAAAATTCCTCATTTTGAACTAAGTTATAATTCGGGCTACCACAGTTAGCCCAAATATGAACCCAGGGACTTGGCTTGAACAAACTTTAATCTCCCCCCCCCCTCCCAAAGCAATTGTTGCATACCAAATATCAAAAGATTCTGATTGGTAGATCTGAAGGAGAAGATTTTTAAAGAATATTCCTCATACTGCACTAATTTAAACATTTGGACTCCCATAGAGAGTCCAAAAATGGACCCAGGGATTTGGTTTTCATACACAAGTGAAACAATCATCCAAAGATGTTATATGTGAAATTTGAAAGCTTTTGGAGCAGTGATTTGAGAGAAAAGTAGTCTTAAATGTTTTCCCATTACCCACAGTGTTAAAAAATGCTGACTTCGCACTTTTTCAAAGTCCCAAAAAAGTACCCCATGATAAAACCGACAGCAATTTTTTTTTGGACCATTCCATTCTGTTGGTCGTAAGGAAGCTTCACACCACATAAGAATTCTCAGCGCCATGTAGTTTTGAAGATATGGGCGTTTTAATTTTTTTCTATTTTCAGCTCCTGCGGTTCCCATGGGGATGACATGAAAAATATTTTTGGCATAAATTAAGTACTTCTGACCCAATAAGCCCTCATGTCAAATTTGGTTCAAATCTGCCACTCAGTTTGGAAAATAGAAATATTGGGCGGGGCAAAAATTCTTGCCCCTCCCATAACAAAGGCAAATATAGCTCCTCGAACTTCTCTTGAACAAATCTGAGTCTACACCTCAAAAGGAAGCTGCACATCAAATATCAAGTCTCTGCTACAGCTGGTTCATTAGAAGAAAATTTTAGCACACTTTTTGGGCGTGGCTCTATCGAGGGGCAAGGCAACTTGATCTGAATAAAGTCAAAATGCGATGTTATAGCAAACTATTATCTCAAATATCAATTAAATTGGTTCAGTGGTTTGGGAGGATAAGACCCAAACACCATGTTCACGGACGACAGATGGCGGATGGTGAGTGATCACTATAGCTCCCCTGACTGAAAGTCAGGCAAGCTAAAAAGTAATGAAAATTGAATTGTGATTTTTGTGAATAGCGCTGGCCGTTTTTGGACATTACATGTACGTTGGGTAAAGGGATAATAGTACAAGATGGACAATTTATGAAAATAAAATAATAGTTCTGGGCAGAATAATAGTACATGTTAAAAACTTCCAAGATGTGAGCCAGTTTCCACAGTGCTGGAAATGAACAAAATTGAAGGATGCAGTTTTAAGCTCCCATGAAATCAGAGACAGGAGTAAATTGCACTCGTAAAATGTTAGTATATGAATTTTCGAGGGAATACTGTCACCAAACACCAGAAACCTTAACCCTTTGAACTGAAGTGGCAATTTTTCCAGCCAGGAACATGATATGTCATTAAATAGGATGGCTCTTCAGTAAATGTGTGGGGAAGACCAATCAGTATTTTCAACGTGCAGCCCCAAATAATATGGACTCTTCTAATTGCTGCCATTGAACTGGCATAGAAGATACCACTAGAGTTCAAAGAGTTAAAAGTATAAGGAATTGCTGAATTATGACAGTAACTTGCCACTGGCCACAGTGTGCTGCTTTCTCAAAACAACACACATTCATATGCCCTCACAGCATATTAGTTTTTAACGAGTGCATTTTTTAGCTCCCGTAAAATAGAAATCACGGGTGCTGATGGGAGCAATTGCACTTGCACCTGTCTCATTTCCAGGATTGTTTACCATGATCAGTGATATATTTCTGATGCAGAAATACGCTGCATTTTAACTGGTAAAGTACTTTTGGTTTTCAGAGGCTGTTCACATGTCTTTGTTGCTGCAATTTATGGGAGAGTACAACAGGCACTTTCCCATCATTTTAACAAGACAATTCTTATAGACTGAATAATGACATTTCAGTGATAGTATGAAGCCCACCCATTGAATATGAGGTCTTTGAGTTGTGGTACCTGTACTTTAGAATAAGGCCCTAATTTAGACCACAAGCTCCCTAACAGTTAACAATTCCATTACATCCTGTGTTTTTGTGAACAACGGGATAGATCAATAAAGTGAACCTGAACTTCTTGAGATAAGAACTTGGTGGCAGGTCTGCACATTTGACCAATGAAAATTAATAATCATAGGGCCAAGTAAGTAGAGCTGTAGGTTAACCGAAACCGAACCGAGGTTTTTTGTTTTTTTAAAAACCGAAACCGAAACCGCCGACATCCCGTAATCTAAGGTTTTTGGTTTTTATTAAAATACTCTCTTGGTGCAGAAATTCACAGAATGTAGCCATCCCAGAGTAGTGAGAGTACCCAGACACTGCCAATGGCAGTGTCTGGGTACTCTCACTACTCTGGGATGGCTACATTCTGTTAATTTCCGACATTCCAGCTTAGTTGTGTTCGCAGCTTTCCTCAAGTTGCGCGTAGGTGTCAGACCTCGAAAAATGGCCAAGCACAATAAAAGTTCTGTATATTTAGGTAATTATTATATTGGCCTTCCTGATTCTTCATGTATTATAGCTTATTTCAGGCATTCATTGAGTTTCATTCAATTTCACTGCCATTCAGTTATGATTCCAGACATATAGAATGAGTTTTATTGAATTTTATTTGACCTCATGAACAAACCGAAAACCGAACCGAACCGAGGTTTTACTCAACCTGAAAAACCGAAACCGAAACCGAACAAGAAACTTAAAAACCTACAGCTCTACAAGTAAGGATCATACACAGGACTTAAAATTGATACGCGTATCAGAATCGATTCTTGTAAATGATTCTCACTGGCATAACGCAAATCAACTTTGATTCTCGCAAACTTCTTCATTTGATTCTTGTCATAAATTCTAAAGGCCTGAAGAATTCTACTTATATTTTGCTCTCAAAACAGAGTAACTCTTGGACTTAGCTGTGCGTTCTAGTGCAGTCTTGGCTGCCTGTTTTGGTAGCCAAGACTGCACTAGAACCCACTGCCGTGATACTGTATGTTGCAACCTGTGTCGTATATGTACGTCTAAGACAAGAAAATGCCTCAATTTGAATTTGAACTAGACCCTTAAGGGTTAAAGTGTGGTGCCACATAAATATGAAATGCGTTTAAAATTATGGAATATGTACTGATCGCATTATGGGTAAAATAGTACTATTGAATTCTAAATTATCGAAAATCTTATTCTTGTAGAAGAATTCGCGAGAATGAAATCGAATTCTTGTGAATTTGGACTAATTTGAAGGCCTGATACAGGAGGGAAGTTTGTTCAAAAAAGATTGGCCTGCCATTCTTAAAAATGCAGGATGGCTAAAAATCACTCCCCTCGTATTGCCTAGGGGAGCAATTAGCTCTCCTCACGCTTACAAAAGGTAAAAGTGGCAAAATGATTTACTATTAATGAGTTCTGCTTGGTGGACTTTGTACATTTTATTTGGAGTGGCTAACAAGGCAGTCTCTGTGAGGTGGCTACACTGTCCTTCCCACATCTCCGGGCCTCGGCAAGTCCCAGAGGTGTGGGAGGGACAGTGTGGCCATCTTACAGAGACCAGTAACATAGCACAGAGATCTGAAAAGATGTGGGTTTTAGGAATAAGCTATTATGGTAGTCATTATTTTGTAAGGGCAGGAGGGCTAGTTTTTGCCCTCCTTAATTTTTTTAAGGCGAGCAGTAGGTGAGCGAATAAATCACTCTCCTGAAAATGCCAGGCCTGGATACGTGTGTGATATTTACTCTTGAGTGTCTCAAGAGTAGCCCTTAAAACCAATTTATTACTTTCCAAAGTGTGATTTACTGGGATTTCCAGGTTTGATTATAAAGGATAACTTCACAAGTGAATTATGCAATCAACAATTGTGTCATGTATCCGTGCGCGTAACCAGACGCTTTGCCGCAGGTGTAATGGGGGATTCATTGTTTTTTTACCCGTTTCCCTAACATGAAAATCAGATGACACATGCAAAAAAAAATTCTTGAACAACTATTATTTTCATTTTTTGTCTCTAAAACATAGGTTATGACCCCCCCCCCCCCCCCCCCCCATTGGAATGAGCTCAGCGAGCTCGTTCCAATGAGGGGTCATAACCTATGTTTTAGAGACAAAAAATTAAAAATAATGAAAATTAATTGGCGATTTTTCAGAATAGCACTGGCTGGTTTTGGCCGTTATGTTTGATAAAGGGTTAAATAATATAATAATCACTTGACTGGACTGGTTACGTGAAATAATTCATTCGAGGCGAGGGACTATATTGTAAAACACTGAAACGTGTTTGTACAACGTCCCTCACCTCTCATGAATTATTTCACGTAATAATAATAAGAATAATAATTTTAAAGCCTAGAATCCACACACGGTACTCAATGGCTGTACAATAATCGCATACATACATATACACACATACACATACATTCTCTCACAGATACATTGAAACATGGATCACTATTATCATTTATTGGTGCCCAACGCCACATCTGCAACCGAGGCTATATCGTGGCGATAAGCGACAGAACCTAAATGTAAAAGGGTATTGAATTAGAACAAAATAGAAAAAACAAAACAAACTACAACTTTACCAAAACAAGTATGTGAGTGTAACTTGACGAGTAACGAGGCAATCCTCACTGACTCAGTCACACCCATGCACCTGGTAATGTCAGTTTATGACCAAAATTAAAAGACCTCTGAAGGAAATGCCTTTCGAAAAGGGTAGGTTTTAGTACCAGACTTGAATGATTCAAGTGATTCACCATTTTTTATGTCAATTGGAAGAGAATTCCAAAGCCTTGGGCCAGCAACTGCAAAGGCCCTATCACCAGCACTACAAAATTTAGATATGGGTTGAATCAGATTGAGTTGACCTGATGACCTAAGAGACCTTGGTGGCTTGTGGATGGTAAGCAGATCGGACAGGTAGGATGGTGCAGATCCCGAGGTACACTTAAACACCAAAAGGACAATTTTAAATTGAATTCTTTGCTTAATGGGTAGCCAGTGTAACTCAGAGAGTACTGGTGTTATATGTCAGTACTTTTGAGTTCTGGTTATGACCCGTGCAGCACAATTTTGGATGTGTTGTAGCTTTTCAAGAATAGATGTTTTAGAGCCAATCAGAAGAGAGTTACAGTATTCGAGGCGACTGGTAACAAAGGCGTGGACAAGCTGTTGTGATGTCTGCATATCAATGATGGATCAAATTTTGCTAATATTTCTAAGATGAAACTAGAGGGCTGCCACATCCACGGGGCAGCTGATCCCCCTGAAAAAAAGTGTGGTCATCATCCCGTATTTTGATATGTTTGCACCACATATCAAGTTTGGTTACAATCAAACTATCTTAAGGGAAGTTATCATCCGGAAACCAAAAATCATAAGATTTTCTAAGTTGAAAAGGGGCATAACTCTGGTAAAATTAATCAGGACAAACCCATTTTCGAACTTGACCCGTATTTTGATATGTTTGCACCACATATCAAGTTTGGTTACAATCAAACTATCTTGAGGGAAGTTACCATCCGGAAACCAAAAATCATAAGATTTTCTAAATTAAAAAGGGGCATAACTCTGGTAATATTAATCAGGATGAACCCGGATTTGAACTTGACCTGTATTTTTATATGTTTAAGCCACATATCAAGTTTGGTTACAATCAAACTATTTCAAGGGAAGTTATCATCCGGAAACGAAATGTAAACGGATGGATGGACGGACAGACGGACGGATGGACAAAAAAAAACACGGGACGACTATATCCCCCGAAATTTTTTTTGGGGGGGATAAAAATGCACTGTGAGAGACATGTTTGATATGTTCATCAGCGACCAAATTTTCTTCCATGAAATAACCTAAGTTTCGAACACAGCTACTGGGGTTTATCGCAGAACCTCCAATATTGAGGGACAGTTTGGATATTTTTTAAAGTTGATGAGGTAGACCTATATATATTACTTCTGTCTCGTCATCGTTCAATTTAAGAAAGTTTTTCGTCATCCATGCCTTGATATCTGAAATACAAAATTCAATCTTACTGCATGCTTCAGGCTCAAAAGCGTGAATAAAACTAATATACAGCTGTGTGTGAAATGAAAGTCAAGGCCATGGCTTCGGATAATGTCACCGAGAGGCAAGACATAAACAGTGTACAGTAGGGGACCCAACACCGATCCTTAAGGAACGCCAAAACATAGTGTGACCTTGTCTGACAACTCACTGCCAATAAGGACACTCTGTGTGCGACCATTAAGGTACAATGAAAACCAATTAAGTACTCGGTCAGTAAGGCCTATTCTCACTGCCAGTCTTTCAATAAGTATGTTATGATCTATGGTGTCAAAAGCGGCGCTTAAATCCAACAAAACAAAACATGTTAGGTTGTGCCTGTCCGTAGATAGGAGGATATCATTTTGGATCCTTAGAAGCACTGTTTCTGTACAGCAATTAGATCTGTATGCAAAATGGTTAACTTTGGCTAGGCCGTGGGCTGCCAAATGAGAATTCAGCTGAGAAGCCACCACACGCTCAATAATCTTTGATAGGAATGGAAGATTAGAGACTGGTCGGTAGTTTTTCAGAACCTCTGGGTCAAGTGTTGGCTTTTTGAGAAGAGGTTTTACTAAAGTGTGTTTCATGCTTGTCGGAAAGATGCCAGAGTGGAGGGAGGCATTGACTAGTTTCAAGATTGGTGTAGTTAACTCCGAAAGAGATGCTTTTAACAACCAAGTTGGAATGATATCTAGCATGCATTGCTTAGATGGTGCCTTGGATATTAACCTCTGGATATCTGTTGTAGCCAAAGGTTTGAATGGGGACAACTGTGCAACACCTTTAACACAGGTGCATGGCATGTTGGCCATCTGTCGAAGATCAGATTGTGAGCTTGTATCAAGTGAAGCTCTGATAGTCTCAATTTTTTCAGAAAAGAAAGAAGAAAATCTATTCGCAAGGTCTTTGGATGACAAATGCTCTGGGAGTACGGTTGTCTTTTGACGATACAGAAGCTTCTCAAGAACGACAGACAGCACATTAGGGGAATTAACATTAGCTGACAATAAGTCTGAAAAGTATTTCTGTTTCACAGATGATTTGACCAGTTTGTTAACAACATTTTGCTGGTTGACAAACATCTTTCTGTGAACACATAGTTTTGTTTGCCGCCACTGAAGCTCTAGTTTGAGCCATAAATCTTTTGCGCGCCTAATCTCATCACTGAACCACTGTGGGCAGGGGCTTACGCAAAAAGTGTGTGTTTGTTTAGGTGCAAACTTGTCAATAACCTCTTGAAGTGAGCCAGTGGGGATGTATTCAATGCTGTCAACACATAACCAGTCCAGTCAAGCGATTACTCTCTGTATAAGTACATGTACATGTAGCAAACACCATATGCAAAACAATTTCTTGAACAAACATTTTTTTCATTTGTGGCCTCAAAAACACAGCTTATGACCCCTTATTGGAATGAGCTCAAAAACAAGACAAAAAAACAGGAAAATTTTTTTTAAAATTTGAATGGGCAATTTTTCTGAAAATTGTTTAGTAGTTTTGGTCTTTTCATTAGGTTAATGGGTTAATAGACAGGAACTGAAAAATTCTTGAAATTGTACTAGCCTAGATGGGCAAGTACATGTATATGAACTTCGCAGAGTACCCCCCTGGAATTTTATGAGTGCCAGACAATAACAGGCCAAAAGTCCTCTATGATGCTAAATGTGTGTTCAAACTCACATTGGGCATCGAGATTTAGTGATGGTTAAAAGCGCAGTTTTAGTCCAAGGTGGTGGTTGGAAATACACACCCGAATATCGCTCACTAGTGTGAGCAGAACCCAGCTTCTATTTTCTACTTGCTCATGAGAAAATATTACTTGAGAGAGAACATTAACCCCCATTTCCCCATACAATCAAAAACTGTCAATTTATATTGTTTTGGAAAAGTGCATATATTCTCTTGAGAATTCTACTGGTAGGTTGCATTTATCTCAACAATGATGTACAAACATTGTTAAGCCATGTACATGTATATAAGGAAGTTATTATCATAAAAATTAATCTGTGGATTAAGGGTTAAGTGTCATAAGTGTGTTCTTTGTTCTTTTACAGTACTTGATTACAAAAGAGGTCTCTTTTGAATTCAGATCACATTTTTATCATGACACACAAGTTTATACAAGGGGGTTAAGATTTCCTTAACTGGTAGTGTGCTTGAAACCCATATTTGGGCTTTATTCTGAAGTGTTGGTACCACAACTTAAAGGCTTCATGTTTTGTGTCTGTTCTGGATATCACCTTTGAAGTGAAATTATTTTGTTTGATAGGATTTGTCTTGTTACGATTTATGGGAGAGTGCCTATTAGGGCAAAGACACATGAACAAATTTTGATGACCAAAATAATTCACCACCCTACAGTTAACCCTTCACCCAACGCCGATGATATCAAAATTTATTATTTTAAATATTTCCAAAAAATTTTCCAAAAATTTCAACAAAACCATATCATGTGATCCCTCATTGGAACAGGCCCGATGAGCTCATTCCAAAGAGTGTTCACATGATATGGTTTTGTTGAAATTTTTTGAAAAATAATATTTGTTCAACTGCTGAATTTGCATTTTACATGGGCAAATGTGGTTGATTCGTTGGGTAAAGGGTAATGAAATTAAGTAAATCATGGCTGCATCAAGAAAAACAAATGAAAAATACCATCTCAGACAATGTTTTCACATTCTCTTTCAACAGGTGAAATTCTACAGTGTTGCAGGAAATGAAATTCTCCATCCCTTTCGCCATCAAAGCACTACAGAATATTTTGGAATTGGGACCCTATGAATCGGAATCTTGAATCAAATCAGGGGTCTGATGTCAACATCAAACCCAAATCGAATCAGAACTGTTTTTCGTGAAATCACTTCTTACCAGATTACTAGTAATGCGCATATGTTTGTGCATGCCACAGCAGAATGAGTACCCAAGTGTACAGATCTCAAGTTACATTGCAACAGCAGTACAGTGGAGCCCACTTAATTGGATATCTCTTAACTGAATAACCCTGAATAACCCTCTCATGGAGCTCTGTCAAACAAGATAAAATAGAATAAATGCTAAGTTTATCTCTTGAATACAGGAAAGTGACACAATCCCTGTTAATTGAAAACTCCTGTTAATTGAATAATTCTCACTGGCAAAGTGGCTATTCAATTAACAGGGTTCCACAGTACTTACAGTACGTGGAGAGTGGATTGTAACTAAATCACCCGCAGAGTGGAGTTATCACCCAAACTATAACTTTAAAATTTTGTATATATTGACTAAAAACACAAGAAATGTTTCAGCCAATGGACCTCTGGGTTTAACCCGGAGGTCCATTGACTAAAACTTTGCTTGTGCTTGTTATGATTTGCAACAAATTTGCAGTTATTGCTTGGGTAGGGTCTCCACTCTGCAGGTGATTTAGTGATAATACACTCTCCACGTACTGTACATGTATAAAGTGGAGTGCAGGATCCTCTTCTTGAGCTCCAACTTGTAAGTAATGTTCTAACAATTTAACTTGTCAGGCTGACAGGCATGCCAATATGCGGACTGAATCGAAAAACTCAAAAGGCAACTATTCTTTCATTTCTGCGGCATGACTATGTTGACAAACATTTAATATCTGCAATCATCTCTTCATGAAAAATCATCAGTTACCCAATTCAAAAATATATGAATCAGGAAGCCTATTTGGTGACAATCCTGAAGCAGGCTATCGATGATGACATCAAATCAAAGCTTTGTAAGGCCCTATTTGGGATATATATAAGAAACAAAATCATGGATTACTAGGCATTCCTCACCATCTATCGATATTACAACTTATAAATAAATAACACTGAAAACTGTTTATTAACTCTTAACCCATGAGTATTTTTGAAAATATTTTCATCAAGTATGGTCATGGCTTCTGTAAAGCAGCCAGGACTAGATTTGATGAAAATCTTTTGGAAATTTAACTCAAGAAATCATTGTTCAAAACCATAATTTAATTTACAAAGGGTAAGTTTAATTAAAAATGTCCCAAATTAACTTGTTCTAGTGGCAAGAGATTTACCGCACCAGGCAGGAATATCCACCAGCAGCAAGTAAACAGTTAAATGAACAATATGAGGTAGACTAGCAGACAGGAACAACCCCAGTTGTCAAATTATTCAACAAGAGCACCAGCAAGTGGTTGTATCATTATATGTCTACTTAATGTAAATTCAATCATTTTGCAGGGAAAAATATAACTTGCACATTTCAAATGCAGCTCAATAATACAAGAATGAAAATTTAAGGGGGTTTCCCCCCACCCCTCCTGATTATGCCACTGATTCATGATGTTGAAAACTTAGATATGGAACAGCATAATGATGATGAAATATCAAAATTTCAATCTACAAATTTTGTCCCATAATGCATTGCAACTAGGAATTTACCCAATTCAGTCTTGGTTGACAGAGCTCATTGACAACAAAATTGTTTCTAAAAATGTGTGAAAATTTAATTTGTGTGAAAAACAAGATTTTGTGTGAAAAAATAATTTGAATGCTTTGCTGAAAATATGATGTTTGAAAAACAGGCAACCCCCAACTACAGTCCAATTCTTTATCTACTAGTACAGGGTACATATTTAGAACTGATAAACAGCCATGCTCACACCATACAATTGCTATTTTGAGAATGAAAAAAACTTGAAACACAATGTTTACTTAGTGCCCTAAATGTAAGCATAGATATTTACATTTTGATCTATTTAATAGACTGATATTGTGCACCATGGTGGAGAAAAGACTATTCAATGATAAGTCTGATGAAATTGTAAAGATTAAATAAACAAGAGGGATGTTACATCCCAACGCTCACCTACATTCGCGCTTGATAATGTCGTTTCAATGTAACATGCCTTATATTTAGTTAATATAAATCATTAACTAGGCATCAAATGATTAATGTGGTTTATGTGATGGCTTTGGAAAGTCTACATTTCTGCATTTATTATATATCAATTAAACATATTTATTTATTTATTTTATTGGTGTTTAAGGTCACATATTTATGCACAATGGCTAATCATGACCGTGACAGTTTTACGGGTGGAGGAAGCCGGAGTACCCGGAGAGAACCACCGAGCAACGACGAGCAGCTGCGAGCTCCCCAACATCGTAACTCCGCACTGCAGCACAGGCAGGGTTAGATTGGTTGAAGATATGCGCACCATCGATGTGCAGTATGCCTTAGTACATGGCACCATCGTGCCCCCACGCGGGCAATGGAGATGAAGTGTCTTGCCCAAGGACACAATGCAGTTGCCGCAGGTGGGATTCGAACCGAGGACCTCTCGGCTTGCAGCCTGCACCTCTACCTACTGAGCCACCATGCTCCCAATTCAACATAGAATCATTGGATATAAAATAACCCAAGTGTAGAATATTAATCGCCTGGAAAGACACATAGAAACACAACTCACCTAAACACAAAGTTTACAAAGTTTTACAACTTAAAATTTACTAAGTCCAAGAAAAACATGAAAATTTTGACTGAAAAAAAAGAAAATTTCCGTTAAATTTCTGCATACAGTAGGGTTAATACCTACAGTTGTTATTGAAATATGAAAATCAACAGTAATGAGAAGATAAAGCAGCACAATCTGCACAAAAGCTGACTTTAACTCAAATTCTTACAACACCTAAACGCAAATTCTTACAAGTTTTGGCAGAAAATTTTAGGTGAAATTTGGAAAAAAGTCGTAGTATCAGGGTTAAATACTGTTCTAATAGTCCTCTACAACCTACATATGCAATATCAAAGGCCTGAGCCCACTGATCTTTGAGAAATTAACCTTAACATTAAATCTTACAATATTGGACACGCCGACGCCGACGCTGACGCCCGAGGTCATCATATAAGCTCACCACTTCTAATAGAAGTAGGCGAGCTAAAAAATGAAATCCCATTTTCACAGCTAATAGGACAAACAAAGAAAACCAAAGAGCCAAACAAAAAAAAAAGGTGTGTTTCTGATGTTGCATGATATCTCCCTTTTCCATCTTCTCCTACTTAGGGAGATGTTTTCAGGGTGTTCCAGGGGTGCTTTCCTGAGGGAATGTGGGGGAACACTTGACTATCTCCCAAAGAAATTAACTCCTTGCATGCTGCTGGTGCCTGGTGAATGTTCCCCAGGGCAGGATTTCTCTTGCCACTGAAATACGGATATTTTGGGCACCTTTAATCAACCTTTCCCCCTGTAAATTGAATAGAGTTTTCCCCAATGATTTCTGGAGTTAAATTTAGAAGTATTTTTCATCCAATCTAGTCATGGCTGCTTCACAGCAGCCATGATTAGATTTGACGAAAAATATCCTGAAAATACTTGGTGGCTTAAATCCTTAGTTTGTTTCTTCTCCAAAACAAATTTCACAGTGTGTATAAACAGAAATCGTCGAAACCGGAAGTTGTGCGCTCTGAGGCGGGACTTTCCAATCGGAAAAGCCAAATCGCGAGGAGGTGCTGCAGAATTTTCCTGATTTTAGCCTTGTATTATAACTGGAAGAGGAGCATTTTAAACTCAAAAAGTAAGTAGACTAGTTATATTTTATTTCTAATGCAAATTCAGGTCCGAATCTCTTGGCATTTGAGCTTAAACGCCAATTTTGTTCACTGCGCTCACGACAATGTTTACATTTTTGCGAACGAGAATCCGATTGATGATACAAACATACAAAATCAGCGACCGTTTAAGTTTATTTTATTCTCGAAATTCCTAGATAATTCACTTTCCAGTCCATTGAACCTTACATCGACAAACCTGGTCACTTTCAAATCGTACATCAGGCTAATTTCTGGGGTGCTGTCATCACACAATCTGTCCGATCAATTGTCAAATGACTGTCCGAATAACTCAAATGTAACATTTCGTCAAACCCATATTTTCTAATCCCTTTAGCACTCAATGTCGGCGTCCCAGTTTTGTGGCAGTGGGGGTGTTTTTAACAGAGAAGCGTGGTAGGAAAGTAAATATCTATTTATAAGATCTAAGAAAGATGACGAGTTCGAATGGTGTTGAGAAAAACCCAGTAGAACAGCATTTATATATTTTTTATGAAATTAAGCCATGGTTGTTTATCAGCAGCCACGACTTGATTTTACATGTTAATCAAGAAATAATTAGATTCCTTGACTAGGGATATAATTATTTCTTGACTAACGTGTGAAACTAAGACGTCGCAACAACAACTAAAGCTTATTTTTGTTATTAAAAAAATCTATGTAAATAATTCTCTGCTAATGTTAAGCTCTTGAGCTCCTTGTCAACGCAAAATTCTGATCGACAGAAATTTGCAATGGTGAAGAATTACTAGGCGAGATATTCCACGGTAAAGGGTTAACATAGAAAATTTATGACGATCGAAATTGTGTGTGAAGACGTAGCTCAACTTACTGCTCAGAACTGATATGCGTGGTGGTATGTTGTACACTGGACCTGACCATAGACATTGCTGATAGTATTCGCATCTCGATTCAATCAAATCTCAAAACCTATTCCTCTGGGCTACCAGAAAACAACAATGTTTCACTTCACCTTACCCATACCTTATTTAAACAATCGCATTATAACACAGATCGAGTCTACCGAACATAAGAATTAAATGTCAAACCGTTGGTAGAAGTTTTCCACGCAAAACAAGCATCCCTAGTCCTACGGTGGCAATGATGCACCACCTTGCGTGGGAATCGATGTTAGTGGTTTAGATTCCATACATAATACAATTGGGGCAGGAGTTAATACGTGGCTGTCCCCCCCCCCACCCCCCCCACCTGCACTGAGATGTCAGGTTTACGCACTTTTACATCCAGTATTACCAATGGTTATCTCCCTGCAGTTGTCAAAGGTTAAGCAATTTTAATTTTGATGGCCAGGGCTTCTTGAACTCTGCCAATCAAAATATAAACTGTTGAATCGTTGACAATTTAAGAAGATTTAAGTAAAATTTTGGACATTTGAGATTTTAACCTCAGAGAGAAGTTAAACGGGTAAAACAATGAAAGGTTAAGTTTCCGAGAATCACAACATGACTTCCTGTCTTCAGCGAGAGAGGTTGCTTGATGCAACAAATTGATTCATGGAAAGTCACAGTCTCTGAGTGGACACTTCATCCCATATGTTTTGATAGACCAAACGTCTTGTCTTCCAGGTGAGCAAGTTGTTTGAACTTTTCCTTCCAGGCAGTTTTCTTATGTAAAACGAAGTACATTGACTCACCAAGCGAGCAATGATATTACTCACATGTTTTATATTCATGTATTAATTCGACATGAATATAACCAAGGAGTAAGAATACTCAATAGAGGCCCATTTTTAATCGTGCAATGTGTATCTATTGTTGCAGCCCCACCTCTTGCTTGGTGTAACGTGTCTCGTTAGTATAGCAAGGAATTTGTTGGTGAATATACGGCTTATGTTTATCACATGTCCATGGCATTAACAATTCCTGATACAATAGCGCACAGTTAGTCGGACAAAAAGCCCACAGTTAATCGGACAGTTCAAAAACATCCATGCTTGCAACTGATCGGACAGTTAGGCCGAATACACCGTCTCGCATATTGGTCCTGTTTACGATTCTTCTATAACATGCTTTCCGTATGAGGGTATGTTTCGACTGGAAAGTGAATAATTTGGGAATTTGGAGAGTAAAATGCCCATAAAGCACCGCCTATTTTGTATGTTTGTATCATCAATCAGATTTTCGTTCGCAAGAAATGTAAACTTTGTCGTGAGCGCGGTGAACAAAATTGACATTCAAACACAAATGGAATTCACACCAGAAATAACATATAACTATTCCACTTACTGTTTGAATTGAATATACTCCTCTTCCAATTACAAAACAAGTCTAAATGCAGGAAAATTGTGAAGCATGTCCTCGCGATTTGGCTTTTCCGATTGGAACGTCCCGCCTCAGAGCGCACAACTTCCGGTTTCGACGATTTCTGTTTATACCCTGTGAATTTCCAACTGAAGCCCCCAAGAAACAAATTTTCCCAATGGCATATATAGGCCCCAGACCCTTTTTGCAAATAGGGCAGAAGAATCCCTGGATACTTTCAGAATATATGAGAAGAATCAAATGAACATTTTGTGAGAATCAATGTTGATTCTCATTGTTTTGTGTGCAAAAATCATTTTTGAGAATCAATACTGATTCTTGCATGAATTTTAAGCCCTAGAGGGAAAAAGTTTCTTCTCATGGAGAATGCAAAAGCGGATGAGAAAGTAAAAATAAAATAGCATTTTACCCTTTACCCAATACAGTGGTTCCCTGTTAACTGAATACCAGTACCAGCAGCCAATTTGCCAGCAAAAAAATTGTTACTTTGACTTAACAGGAGTACAGTAGAACCTGTCTTCAGAGACCACCCCTTTTGCCAAGCAAAAGTGGTCTCTCAAGACAGGTGGTCTCTCTTTCAAGGTTTGAGGTTCCCGATGGTCAGTGAATGACCAACCAGAGAATATTTGTTGCTGAAATGGAGAATTGATTTTTCAACTTTTTTTTTATTCTTTTATTTTAATTCAATTTTAATACACAATGTACAACTACAGAGGCATTGTTTGAGAAATTACAGCTAAAAGTAGATAAATTGAAACACTTTTTGAGATTATGATGTGAAGTGGCTGGTCCATCCAAAATAGCAATTTCTTACTTTATACAGTGATGAAATGGTTTCACGCACCCCAGGCGCACAGGGACAGTGTGGGACATGCCCCCTTCGACCCTCTTTAACTGCAGAATATAGTTTCTAGCAACATGACCAGGCACATCAAAGGAGGAAAAGGGTGGGGTACTCAGCAGATGTCTGGGATTATGGTGTTCTTGGGAGTTGTGGTGATCTTTTGATGTTCTTTTGGCCTAAACCCTCAGGTGAGGACCAGTGCAAGAGGGGCTCCAGTCAGCAAAGGCGCTACCTCTTCCTGAGGGTGCAGTGATGATATATTCAGGCAAGTATAATCTGCCACTTATGGGATGGTCTTGTTGTGGTGGGGCATCATTGGAAAGTATTGTCTGCCTCAGGCAATCGATGGTGGCTGAGTTGGCTTCTTTGTTGGGTTCAGTTTTTAGGATTGCATCAGATCATGGAGAAAATACAACAACGGCCCCTTTGGGAGACCACCCTAAGAAAGACCTGAACTTCCCTGGTTCGGAGGCCGGCCTGCATGGTAACCTATTTGCCCTGGGCAAGAATGTGCACTAATGGCGCTAACAAAAAGGGGCAGTAAGTGGGATGCAGGACCAACTCTCGCCTCCCAAGAAGTGGATGACCACTTCTAGGGATAGAGTGAAGGATGGTCAAAGTCCACAGCGGTTACTATGTTCCATAGCAGTTAGAGTTAATCCATAGCAGATATTCGGAGGTGGATGATTCAAAGAAAAACATCTGTCGGTACCTGCTTAAAATAGAAATCTAAATTTTATGGTAAATTTCCTTTCTTATTATACCTACCACAATTGTTTACTACAGGCTTGCACTACAGTGGAAGTCCCTAACTCAGATAAAATACTCTCTATTTTTGTCTTTCCCAAGCAATTTGGGAAAGAAAAGTGGTGCAAAAGCACCAAGAAAAAATAAGCCAAAACTGGGTCGAGTGCAACCGGCGCAGACCCAGTACGGGACGCTCTCTCCCAAGTACAACTCCACGACTTCCATTGCCAGTGCGTATATACCGTCGCTAAAGACTCATTCTTTTTGAATCCGTCTAAGTTAGAGTTATGTGATCAGCGGGGAGGAAAGATTCTTTACCCGTAAAGAAGTCGGGAGGGCCTCCATGTAAACAATTGTGGTAGGTATAATAAGAAAGGAAATTTACTATAAAATTTAGATTTCTTATCAACCTACTCACAATTGTTTACTACAGGCTGAATAGACAATAGGCTGGAGGGAATCACATAACCAACCCACACATAACCCCAGTGCACTGGAACCGTGAAGCAGAAGGAAGAGGTCTCGAGGCTTATCAACCATAATGTCGCAATCATTGGTAAAGGACAATGAAAGGAGACATATGGGCCTGTGTGACACACAGACAGAAAAGGGCAGTAACAGCACAAGGCTGAAACTGACCTTCAAGAAGCCTAATGGCTAGGGCAGACAACAGTCTGAGCAGAAGAAAGAGGACCCAAGGCAAAAAAGGTCCTCCGACTACTCCTGCAACTGGCGCAGATAAAAGGTGGAGAAAGTAGAGGCATTTCTCCCGTAGGCTGCCTGCATAACATCCGACAACTTGACGGAGTTAGAATAAGCCCAAGAGGTGGATAATGCCCGC
Organism: Pictodentalium vernedei; assembly: GCA_031216915.1. Classification (NCBI taxonomy): domain Eukaryota; kingdom Metazoa; phylum Mollusca; class Scaphopoda; order Dentaliida; family Dentaliidae; genus Pictodentalium; species Pictodentalium vernedei. The sequence goes on from CM062292.1 coordinate 167,976,929, forward strand.
ACCTCGTGGGCAGAAATACGATTGGTAAAACAATCGCCAGCTGCTAAACGACTGTAAACCGTATGAATAGCAACACAAATCCATCGAGAAATGGATTGAGGAGAGATCTTCTGTCGACCCGGAATAAGAGACAGAAAAAAACATTTCCTGCCTTTCCGTATGAAACGTGTCCGATCGAGATAAATGCGAATAGCACGGACCGGACAGAGCAAAGGGCGATTACCCTCAACAGAAGGAAGAGCCCTGATACAGATAGGAGGAGGAGTAGTATCTGGTAACTGATTCTTAGCCAAAAAAGAGCAATCAGTGGTAAAAGTAGCACTGTTGGGAGAGCTCCTAAAAAAGGCCAGGTCAACCGAGAGGGCGTGAAGCTAACTAACCCGTCAGGCCGAAGCAAACGCCATCAGAAACGCCGTCTTATATGTGAGAAAATGCATATCCACCTGGGATAAAGGTTCGAACGGCGCGAGCGGAGCTGATTGATCCACACCCGCTGAGGTGACAGGGGAGCGATCAGAATGATTCGACAACTGCAGGTTCGAATTTTGGCTAGAATCTGAGGCAGAATCGGAACTGGCGGGAAGGCGTAGCCGACTAGACCGTTCCAATCGAGTGACAGAGCGTCCACGGCAAAAGCCAGAGGATCTGGACACGGGGACACGAAAGTGTCCACCTGATGGTTCCAATGAGTTGCAAAGAGATCGATGTGGGGACGTCCCCAAAGATCGCAAAGTGACTGGAACACTGCTCTGAGGAGCATCCACTCGGTGGAAATAACCCTGCCCTGTCGGGACAGGGAGTCGGCTAGGACGTTCAGACGACCGGGAATGTGACGAACAACCACTCCGGCGTGAACATCCTGAGCGAGCAGTAGAAGATCCCGAGCCAATTCGTACATCGGAACCGAGTGCATGCCACCCTGGTTCCGAATGTAAGCAACCACTGTCGAATTGTCGGACAGCAGAAGGACCTGGAGATTCGACAGGTGAGGGATCCACTGCCTGAAACTCAGAAGAAGAGCGAGAAGCTCCTTCTGGTTGATGTGAAGAGCTGCTTGATCCTGGTCCCACATCCCTTGTAGGGAAAGACCGAGAGGATCCAATGTCGCACCCCATCCGAGATCGCTGGCATCTGCCGTCAGAACGTGATCGGACGTGGGTAAGTCCAATGGAACACCCTGCGTAATCCACTGAACATCTGTCCAGGGAAGAAGGTGAGGATAAAGAGATTCCGGAAACGGAAGCACCTGATCCAGAGAATCTACATTCGGCCTCCAACGACTGACCAGAAAGTGTTGGAGAGGTCTGACATGCAGCCGACCTAGAGGAATGAGATCCGTCACCGAACCACAGAGACCGATCAGCCGGAGAAAACTCTGAGCGGTTGCGGACGTGGACTGGGACAGAGTCAGAGCAAAAGTTGAGAGAATCACAACCTTGGCCTGGGGAACCGCTACCAAATTGAATTGGGTTTGGAAAGCCATCCCCAGATGACAAAACGACTGAGAAGGGACCAGGTCCGACTTCTCCTCGTTGACTCTGAATCCTAGCGACGTGAGCAAGCTCAACAGAGTGGCGACATCCGACTCCAGTAAGGCAGCATTGGAATGCCTCTGGAGGATATCATCCAGATATGCCGAAGTAGTCACCCTGGACTGTGTGCGATGGAATGCTATCACATGCGACATCAGTCTGGTGAAGGCCCAAGGAGCCAGGTTGAGGCCGAAAGGCATGGCCTTGAACTGGTAAACTCGCCCCAGAAAAGCGAACCTGAGATACTTCCGAGACGCCCGGTGCATCGGAACGTGGAAGTAAGCGTCTCGCAGGTCGATGCTGGCAGCGAAATCTCCCTGGTGAATTGATTGGCGGACCGACCTGAAAGTCTCCATGCTGAACTTGGGAGCAATGATAGACTGGTTCAGGATACTCAGATCGATAACCGGTCGGAGTCGGCCGTCCTTTGGCACCAAGAACAGGCGGGAATAGAAACCCGCTGACTGAATGTTCTTGACGACCTCGATCGCTCCCTTTGCCAGGAGATTGCCAATCTCCGTGGACAAAAGTTCCCGACGTAAAACGTCTGAAGGAACTGTGGTTGAAAGAGGCACCCTTGACAGAGTGGGGTGCCGTCGGAAGGATATTCACAGCCTGGACCGAACAACATCTAACACCCACGGATCGGATGTGATGGTGGCCCAATGGTCTGCGAACTCTGCTATCCTTCCTCCAACCTGGGACGAGTCGAGGTGAGGACCTTCATTTCAAGCCCCGACGAGGCCCGCGAGAGGAGAAACCACCTCCTCTACTAAATGAAGAATCCTGAGACTTCCCTCGATTCTGCCGACCTTTACCCTTACCCCTTGAGTAAGAAGTAGAGGCGGCGGCAGAAGGACCAGCCTTTTGCTTCACAGAGGAAGCAGAAGGGTACTTGTTAGGCTTGGAACAGCCCCTGCCTCCCCTAGAAGGCTGATCAAGCTGACGAAACAGCAGCTGATCTTTGGAATGACGTAGGACGTCATCCCAGACTGTCGACACGGAACCATGGAAAAGTTGCGGACCTGCCAAAGAAGCAGATCGAAGAGCAGCACGCAGTTCCTCGGGAAGGGATCGTCCTGTGTCCAGCACAGCGTCCCTTCGAACTAATTTCAGATTAGCCGTGTTACAGGCATGCGTGTGAGTAAGATGCATAAGCGCCTTGGACAGCACACGCAAAGGAGCCTGTACCTCGTCAAACTTATCTGGAGGCAGATAAGCAGCCAAAGCTGAGACGACGTGATCTGAGAGAGAAAGCATGCCAAGCATCTCTCTAGATAAGCCCAACGTGGACTCCAGAGTCGTCATTGTAATGACGGCAGACTTGGGCTTGGAAAGCCTGAGGGAAGTGGAGTCCTGATCCAGAACCATCAAAGTCTGGCAGACCGACGGATTGGCGGAATCGTAGGAACGATAATGCACAGGAGGCAAAAAGGTGTCAACCCTGGTGAAGAACGGAGTCTTCAAAGCCTTGGAACTCAGCTTGGAGTCCAATGCTGAAAAAGCTTCAACCACCTGTACCGACTGGCACGGTCGAAGGCGCCCAGAAGCAGGTTGCTCCGTAGGCTGTAGGCGCGCGACCGATGATCGCGGCCTGGCTGATACTGTCGGCTGGTTAGCAGGTTTGAGATCAGGCAGAAACCCAAACACAAAGTCAAGAGCTGCCCCCAAGTTCGAAGACTGCTGGCCCTCGACATCAAGCATGTCGGACTCCTCCCCAGAGTTGGAAGACACATAGCCCATCGTGGGCAAACCAGCCGACGCCTCCCATGGTGTCGGGACACCAGTGGGATCAGAAACCGGCCTGTTTCCAATCCCGGGAGGCGGCGCCATAGGAGGCGCCTGGAAACCACTCGCTGGAAGCAACAGGAAGGCTCTTTGACAGAACCTGAGTGAGTAAGGAGAGGGCCTCCCTAAGCTCACTGTCCGAACTGGCCGGTTCGACAGGGGAGCGAACCAGCAAAGTGGCTTCACCTCTGACCCTCTTAACCAGCGAAGGGTCACGATCCTCCAAAACACCCGACGTGGGACGATGGGCGGCAGCCGAAACATCTGAAGGCAGACGTGTATAGGGGTACGAGGCACCCCGAGGATCAATATAGAGAGAACTCATGAGAGTCACCGCGGACCTCTGCGGGGCAGAAGGTCCAGGCTGCACAAAAGGCGTTGGTCCCCCAAAACTGGTCGTGTGGCCAGAATGAGTGGACGGAAACGCCACGGAGTTCATAGTGTCTCCACTAAGAACATCCGATTCCAAAGACACAACTATGGTGCTCGAAGGCGTAGAGACCACAGTGGTGGGTTCGGCCGGCAGCCCCTTCCAACTTCGCCGAGTTGAAGTCAGGGAAGGCTGAGGCCGATATCCCACATCTACAGAACCAGACATTCCTGCAGTCCCCTGCAGTGAAAAGCCGAGGCTGGCTGAAACTGACGACGAAGCAGACGGACCAGCAGTAGTAGAAGATACGTCGGGAGTTGTTGAGGCTGGTGGAATAGTGGAGAGAGCACCCATGCGTGGCTCCGAAGGAGGAGTCACAACCCTAGTGACAGCCTCAGATGTCGACTGGAGGGGGACCGTAGTCCCGGAACCAGGCACCTCTTCACCAGAACACTCAACGGCTCCCGCAGTATCCACTACAGGAAAAGACTGCACATCCCCCACGGAGGAGGAATAACTCTCACCAGACAAGGTCGGCTCGGGAGCCCCTGAATGACCACATTGTCCTTTCCCGCGGGAGCGGGAGGCACGGCCACGAGAACGAACGACACGGTTAACTGACGCCCAGAAAGTGGATGACCATGATCCACAGACACCACATGGCCGCTCGGCTAAACACCCATTACAGGAGGAACAAGAAGAATGTGAATAGTCCACATGCTTTGGCAGCAGACATTGCCCACAAGGAATTGTCCGGGGCATGATAGAGGTGAGAGGAGCAAAGAAGGTGAAATCAGAAAACAGAAGAACACCCCCAAAGAAGAGAGAAAGGTGACAGAAATAAAGACCCCAGACAGTCGACCGGGAACCACACAACAGGATGACTACTCTCAAAAGAGAGAAGAAAAACTGTAGGAGCGGTACCCCGCTGACACCCAACTCTAACACAATTAGAAAAATTAGCAAATTAAGCATTGACAATAACTGTGAAAAATAATTTAAGTCCGAACCGCATGGCACACGAAATTCGCGCGTGACTCGAGAGAGAACAAATAAAAAACATTATGGATATATAATATTGATAGGGAATATAATAAAAACTGTTCCTGAGAATACAAAGGATACTCTGATACACTATGAATCAGGAAACATCAAACAACGAGCTGGATAAACACTGATAAGCGTGCAGAACATCTCGACACAAGGCGGATGACAAAAAGAATGAGTCTTTAGCGACGGTATATGTGCACTGGCAATGAAAGTCGTGGAGTTGTACTTGGGAGAGAGCGTCCCGTACTGGGTCTGCACTGGTTGCACTCGACCCAGTTTTGGCTTATTTTTTCTTGGTGCTTTTGCACCACTTTTCTTTCCCAAATTGCTTGGGAAAGACAAAAATAGAGAGTATTTTATCCGAGTTAGAGACTTCCACTGTGGTGCAAGCCTGTAGTAAACAATTGTGAGTAGGTTGATAAGAAAAGACAGAATTAGAAGGTTGTATGCAGGGTAAGTCTCACCAATGTTAACCCAGCTGGTCGAAGGTAATTAATAAACAAATATGCTAAGTGAGCATGCTATAGTCTGTTCCATATAAGTTTGTCTGTGTTGATGATTGTCCATGTGTGTTTTCATTTTTCATTGACACTCGTCGCACTTAACTCTTTTTATGAATAAAGCGGGTTATTTTAAAGTGTGTTCTTTTTTAAGTACTCACAGAATTTGCAGTTTACTTTAAAGCGAATTCTTTTTCAGTACTCACTGAATTCACAGTGTATAAATATGCAGCATTATTTAGTATCCTCAACCAATAATAATGCACTGAAGACCAACGATGGAAAGCCACCGCTTTTGCCGATCTTCTAAAGAAAGCTCATCGTCCACAAGAAGGGAACACATATGACAATGATTTCAAGGTAAAAGTAAGTAAATCTGTCCAAGATAACAACTCAATTTTCAATGAACCCAACTTCGACCAAAGGCATGAAGATGGGGGACGACCATGAATTAACCGAACCAATAAGCGTAGAAGAGGTCATGGATATAATCAGAAAATGCAAAATGCAAACAAGCTTGCCTGGCAGGGACGAGTGAACATTTTAAATAGATAAAGATTTGAATAAAGATATAATAGCCCTTTTAAGGGCTTTCAGGTGTGTGGCTGTGTGTGTGTTTTTTTTTTACCTCACCTGACCGGAAGTCAGTGGGAGCTATTGCCATCACTTTTGTCTGTCCTCCATTAACTTTTTGCAAACTTGACATCTTCTTCACAACCACTAGGCCAAATTCAAACATATATTGCACAGACCATCTATGGAGTATATCCTTTCTATATTGTTTAAATGAAGCAGCTGCCATATTCGGGCTCTGGTTTATGCCCCAAAAGCTTAAAAACCTTTAAAAATCTTCTTCTCATGAACCACCAGAGGGAATGCCTTGATATTTGGTATGGAACATCCTTTGGTGTCGAGGATTAAAGTTTGTTCAAGGGAAGTTGATAGGTCACTATCTGGGCTCTCTGTGGGGCCATATCCATTTTGGGCCCTGCCTAAAATTTCTATTTCAAGAACCGGTGGGCCAATTTCAACCAAATATGGCATGTAGTATAAGTGAGTCCTAAGTAATTGATTGATGCCCCCACAAAAAATTTTTATAGCCCTGTGGCAACCACAGGGGCTTAAAACAGAAAAAAATTCAAAAGTCCATATATCCCAAACCACAAGGAACAGAAAACTGTTATTTGGTGTGAAGCATCTTTAGGACCGGTAGAAGGGATTGGTTAAAAAAATTGCCACCTGTTCAATCAGGGTTCCTGGTAGAGTGGTAGAGAGTATTGAAATGAAAGTGTCAATGACACTGTAGCTCAACTTGTCAAGACAAAGACATGTACATGTATAGTATGTGACAATATGGCCTCTAGTCTGAGCTGTATAGAAGTTGTGTACAAAAAAATGATTAGACCTAATTTCGGTACAAAATGGCCACTGGCAGCCATCTTGAATTTTAGACCGCACTCAGAAACACTCGTTCTCGTCCCAAGGTGATAACAAAGGTACCCAAGACATTTTGTGAAGATCAGTTCATAAATACAGTCTCTAGTCTGAGCCGTACTGACATGTGTACTTACTGTGTGTAAGTCGCACTGAAAATATCAAAGTTCATCTAATTTGCATAATTTCTGCACAAGAAAAAAACCTGTATTATATGTGATGTATCCCATGGTACTAAACATTCACACAAAAAATTATTCAAATCAGTGCTTTCATATGGAAGTTCTGTGCAAAAATCTGATTGCACCTAATTTTGTACAAAATGGCTGCCATCGGCCATCTTGAATTTCGGACCGGACCCCAAAACACTCGTTCTCGTCCCACGGTGATACCAAAGGTACCCAAGAAGTTTCGTAAAGATCGGTTCATAAATACGGGCTCTAGCCCGAGCCGTATTGGCATTTGCACTTACAGTGCTGAAAGTAACCCGAAAAAACATCAAAATTAGTCTAATTTGCACAATTTAAGCACGAGAAAAAAACCTGTATTATATGTGATGTATCCCATGGTACTAAACATTCGTACAAAAAATTATTCAAATCAGAGCTTTCATATGGGAGTTCTGTACAAAAAACAGATTTCTGCATCGTCGGTACAAAATGGCGGCTGGCAGCCATCTTGAATTTCGGACCGCACCCAAAAACACTCGTTCTCGTCCCACGGTCATAACAAAGGTACCCAAGAAGTTTCATAAAGATCGGTTCGTAAATAACGGCCTCTAGCCCGAGCCGTATCCAATTGTTGACGTATGGACAGACGGACGACGGGCCATGACAAAAGCTCAAATTTGGCTTCGCCAAAGTTGAGCTAAAAATGATGAGTCAGCATTTTTGCAGTAGTTAATCTTGGATAAAAATTTTCTTTCACTGAGAGCCTTGATTGACAGCAAGAATAACATATTGTTCTTATTTATTTATTTATTTATTTACTTATTTATTTATTTATTTATTTATTGGTGTTTTAAGGTCACATATTTCTGCACAGTGGCTAATCATGACCATGACAGTTTTACGGGTGGAGGAAGCCGGAGTACCCGGAGAGAACCACCGAGCAACGGCGAGCAACTGTCAGCTCCCCAACATACTAACTCCACACAAGCAGGGTTAGCATTGGTTGAAGACAGGTGCACCATCGACATGCAGTACGCTTTAGTACACAGCGCCACATGGGCAATGAGGGTGAAGTGTCTTGCCCAAGGACACAACGCAGTTGCGGCAGGTGGGATTCGAACCGAGGACCTCTCGGCTTGCAGCCTGCACCATATTGTTCTTAAAATAACAAATTGCTGCCAGGCACATTGTAATCTGTTATTCTAATCAGGAAATTGTTCAGAAAATTTGTGACTTCAGTGTGTTTTCCAAAAATTTTATTTCATGTTGAACCCTTTCAATGCTGGAAACATTTATCTGATTCCTGTATGCATAGCTTTAATTTAACCCTCTCAAGGCTGCAATGTGGGTTCCAAAGATTTTATTGATGACATGAACAAACCCTTTCAATGATGTATGGTTTTTTTTCTGGCTCCTTGGAAAAAAAATTGATCTGATTCCTGTATGAATATCTTTAATTTAACCCTCTCATGACTTCAGGGTGTTTTTCCAAAGATTTTATTTCATGGGGAACCCTTTCAATGCTGGAAACATTTATCTTATTCCTGTATGCATATCTTTAATTTAACCCTCTCAAGAATGAAATGTGGGTTCCAAAGATTTTATTATGTAATACTGTTAATGAAAATCTAATTCTGATTTCTTTAAAAATATATATTTTAAAATAAGCCTCCATAAATTCTCTTTCAGTTTTGTTTATTTTTGATGCTTTAACTATTTTCACATAGACTTGAATTTACTGTTGGCAGTAAAATTCTGTTTCTCTAGTTTGAAATCTTTCTTATTCTTTAAAACCACTGGGCCAAATTCATTCATTTATGGCACAGACCATCTTTGGAGTAAACCTTTTCTCCTAAAGTTGTTTAAATGAAGCTGCTGCCATCTTCAGGCTGGTGGAATTTACTCTTCTGATTTTTCCCTCCAGATTACTGTATCCCTTAGGCTGGGGTTAATGCTCCATAAGCCTAATATGCCTTTAAAATCCTCTTTTTATAAGCCACTTGCAATAATGCTTAGATTTCTTGTTTGGAACTTACTTTAGTGATGCAGATTCACATTTTTTAAAAGAAACTCAGTAAGTCAAAATCTGGGCTCCCAAATTTTGGGCTACACTCAATATTTCTATTTTCAGATTCAATGGCAGATGTGAACCACATTTGTCATGTAGTACATAACTGGGTCACAAGTATTTCATTTATGCCTGAACTTTTTTTTCTTGGGTGGGGGGGGGGGGGGGGGGGGGGGGGGGTAGAGAGAACCACAGTAGTTGAAAACAAAAACAAAACAAAAATTCCCAGAACAGAGCTTGCCAGAAAGCTTTCCTAGGACCAGCAGAATTGAATGGCCAAAAAAGTTTCCTTTTGGTTGTGTCACAGCAAATAAAAAAAATTGCCCTTGCTGGTGATCACTAACTAATATACTCATCTCTTGAAACTTGAGCCAGGTGAGCATTTTAGGCTCACTTGAGCCTCTGGGTTTTGGGGGTTTTTGTTTTGTATTTTTGGGGGGATGGGGGGTCTCTCCCGTCACACCCAGTCCTGGTAATTCATCCTTGTTTCCTCGACAAAAAAAATTGCTGTGGAAAACTGGTGCTTCCAGGGCGATTGCTGTGAAGCCTGTTCAGCTGTGTAAAAATCATCTAGGGCATGGCATAAGCCCAATCACCTTGTATATATAGTGTGCGGTGAAGTGAAAACTTTCAAGAAACTTTAACATTTGAAAGTAGTTCAAAATACATGTGTGTGGTTTGGTCCCATAAGTTACACATCCCATTTGTCACACAATCCAAATGTGTCATTAGTTAAACCCGGAGGTCCATTGGCTGAAACATTGCTTGTGTTTTTTGTCGATATGTACAAAATTTGAAAGTTATAGCTTGGGTGATAACTCCACTCCGTGGGTGATTTAGTTACAATTCACTCTCCACGTACTGTAAGACTGAAAGAACAGCTGTTGAGGCATGAGAAAAATGATATGGACTTTCTCGATTGTGTCGGCCATTTGTTGAAACTTGGCTAATATGTAAAATAAAATATATATCGAAATATTTCATTCCATTAGACTGTAGCTATTTATTTCATTATATATTGTCGCTATTTATTTATCTGTTTTTGGTTTGGTTTTTTTTCATTTTATAATTAAATTAATTTTATTGATTAATCCATTGTATAATCCATTGTATATTTTCTCTATTTATTTATTTGCTTTTTGTGTATCATTGTTGAATCTATTATCTCTATTTATTTATCTGCTTTGTCAGTCACTATTTATTATCTTGTGTATTTGAAAGATTCCATTTTATTATTATTTTCATTTATTTTATTTTTCATTGTATGTTTTCTCTATTCATTTATCTGTTCTTTGTGTATCATTGTGTAATATTATTATATGTAGTCCAAATATTCTATCAGGTTAATTTGTTGTATTGTGTATTTGAAAAATTTCATTTCATTATTATTTTCTTCATTTATTTATCTGCCATGTTGCATATTTATTAGCAATAAACATCAAAACCCATTTAATTTGTTGTTTTTTGTTTTTTTTAAATCCCCTGATGATGAAAATGGTCACTGAATGAAATTAATTCAGAACAGACCATTAACACCAATAATAGGTGTGCAAGGCTGGTGTTTATATAGTCATTTAGACTGTGTGACAAATGGGATGTGTAACTTATGGGATGGTACCATGTGTATATAATCACAATCAATGTGCAGAATCGTTCACTCAATTAGATCATGCCAATTTCATAAACCATGTGAATGCTGAGAAAAAAACTTGAAAGTACATCTACATGTAAGCTGGCGACTTGCTCAACATGTATAGTAGTGAAAATAAGATGCAGCACAACCACAAACTAAGTATCCCACTGCTTCTATGTTGATAACATCAAAATTTGACATCAGTTTCTGGAAAGCTCTGTAAGAGCTTCCAGAAACTGATGTCAGATTTTGGAGTTATCGACATAGAAACAGAACACATAGTTTCTAGTGGTCATGCTGCAACTTGCAGTATAAATTGCAAGTTAGCAATATGGTGAAGTGCAACTCACATGCTTTGATTCCTTGTGTTACCTGGAAGTTGTGCAATTTCTGCTACCACAAGGCTTTCTGAAGAAGTCATCCTCGAAAGCATTTTTGCTGTGGATATTTTTTGTTTCCTCAGCACTGCTGAGGGTGAATTACCAGGGCTGCTCCCCGTCATCTGTTTTAAAGCAGACCAGATGGCCAACGCTCAGCATCCACTCTCCCTTTTTGGCTTTCAAAAACACATATTGGTGGATTTTTTTCTTTTTGTAACCGTTATAGAAAACATGCAGGGGCTGCTCCAAAACCAGCGACTGTTTGGGTTTCTTTTTCTTTTTCTTTTTTTTTAAACTACCAACAAACTGCAGTTTCAGTACTACCAGAAATATGCCCACAGCTCTAAGCAAACACAGAGCAGAATTCTTGTAGTTATGCACACTTCCTAGTCATCTTCCTTCCAACATTGTATGAGGATAATCCAGAAGTTCAGTGCGCGAACCGGAGGGCTATTGCTCTTTCTTTAGTGCCTGTTCACCTAGTGAGCGATGCTTGGTTCTTAACTCTTCAGGAGGCTCCAGTCAGTTCAAGTGTTGGACAGTTTCCTGACTATGTTGTGAGTTATTGGGTGGAAGGTGACCACAGACGGTGCATGTGGAAACATTTTGATATGGTCGGACTGCATACTACAAACCACACCCGAGGGGGGCAGAGAAGGCAGAGTTTGTTTAATACTGGCTCTCACCCTAATTTATTCAAGATGACAGACTTCCTATCATTCCAGGAATCCACAATATTGCAGTTGAGTGCTGGGGGTAAGTTTACGGGGTGTCCCCACTTTGCCATCAGGTATTATTCTCGTAAAAAGGTGTTAATAGGGTAGACAATAGGGATTTAAGTTAAAGTCTGTACTATATTTTCCCGGATTTTTCAGATGGATATCTCAGGATGAAATGATGTTTTATTGATTGACTGACCCTGATAATTAAATTATTTAATTATGTTTTTCGCAATATTTTAACCTTTTTATAACGTGGATAGCAGATAACACTTGCAAACAAATTTCTTGACTAACTACCAATTTTTTAAATTTTTTGTCTCAACATTATTGGAACGAGCTCAAGAAGCTTATTCCATTGGGGGGGTCATAAGCTATGTTTTTGAGACAAAAAATTTAAATGGTGATTTTTGTTATCAGTTGCAAATGATAGATAATAGATATATACACAATATTGAATTAAGGTTTCACAAGCCAACGAGACGTACTACAGAATCACCATATTCATTAACAGTCTTACTACCATCTAACAACCGTCTCTTTTCATCATCCATCATGTGGTCCACACGCCGATATTTCTTCCTTCGTGGTCTTATAGTACCACCATTCTGTAACTGCAGAATTGTTGCCTCATTGAAACTTTGTTCGTCTTTGATTAAGTTTATAAGCTTGTAGATATTTGGATGACAAGCTGCAAGCTTTGACAGTTTACTATGCCATCCTTCAACATGATTCGTCGTATGCGGACCTGTGGTTTCAAAGTGATTCCACATAAAACTGTCACCACCTTCTACCCACTGCTCTGTTACGAAGTCTGCAAAGCTGCAAACTCCAGGAATATCCATATCCACATTCTCTATAGCGAACCACCAATAGTCTCCTATATCACCAAGTCTTAAAAGTGGGAGTGCTGCAGCATGTTTAACAAACATATTAACACTCTGGTCGTTGGCAAATGCAACTTGTAACCATGTAGTTGGGCATTTTTCCATATTGCCTGTCTATAATGGAACATGCAACCTCTCATGGTGGATTGGACGACAGTCCTGGCGGCATTTTGCACCGCTGTCTCAAAGAGGGTCACTACTGTAGATGGACACAATTCCATTTTTAAAACATGCGCCTTCTGTTTTACCATTTCGAAAAACTGCTGATATGTCGACTGTATTTTATTTGCAAACAGGCCATAAACAAAGGGAAACATTTTCTCTTCCACAAATGAATGAATTGTGTAAATTTGGTAAAACAGAGTTGGACACATACTAGAGGTTCCATCACAATAATAAGTATCTGAAGAAGCCAGAAGTTGAATGTTTTCATCACTAGCAAAGATCAGAAAAGAATTGTCAGGTTCGGCATGTAACAAAAAGTTGTGGCCTGTGTTAGTTTCTTTATATGCAGTTGGAAGGTCAATCTGTTGTCTCACTTTAGGAACTGGCGGCAGAGTTTTAGATCTTGCTCTATACAAATGAATCAGCTGAATACAGTGTTGGAACAAATTGAATTATTTCAGGAACATCATTTACACGTAGACAGTTTAATTCTTCTTGATAGATTGCTGGAATAGTTCTATGGCCGTGTATGATTTTTTCTCTCATTTCACTGAGAAATGTGTCCACAATAATTTTAACATTATCTGGTTTGTGGTTATGTTGGATCCCAAAACTAGTTATTATGCTGTCTTTAGTGTTAATAGTAGCCGGACATTAGACCCCGAAGCCACCGCCATGAGCCGCCGCCGCCAGCCATATTTTTTGTCAGCCGCAGCCAGCCACATTTTTTCGTCAGCCAGCTGTATTATAAATCAGCCGCCACGAAAGTTTGCGCCGGCTAAGCCGTGTAAATTGTCAAATTTTCATCAAATGAATGTTAGAACAATGCCTAAATGTGTTTCTGCTGACTACCTAGCCCTAATTCCTAGAAGTAGAAATCTTCCCGAGTAAGATATGTGCTTGTGCATTTCCTCCGCGTTTGAGTTTTGTTTTGGTCTACTAATCTGTGATACAAGTACACGATTTATGCTTTTCCGCGGCACTAGGAGAGGAAGAGGGTATTGAGTTTTCCTATCTACGGCAGGATTCTCATACCTATTTTGGGACAACGTCAAGGGTCTCATACTACTGTCATTGTGTAGTCACCAACTTTGTTGCCGGTATTCACAAATAGATCAACATTGGAACGTACTATAACTCACCGCACATGGCTGAGTTGTTCATATTTATGAATTCCTTCAATTCAGTTGGTAACATATACAACAACAGAATAAAACTGATTTTAGCTCCGAAAATGTAATATTTCAATCATAATAAAACCCCTTCTCTCCATGAACAATAGAAATTCATTGACGATTGATAAGAGTTTTGGGATACACAACTTCTTTATTACGATAAATGTGACGTTTCAGTGTAGATACTAACACCGTTTCCACTTGTTTGAAAACGATGTTAGTAATTAAACTAAAACGTCGCTTTTATTGTAATAAAGAAGTTGTATATCCAAAACCTCTTACTACTGTTCAGATCAACAACTTTTATATGCCACTAATGCCAGTCAAAGAAATTAGAAACTTAAGATTTTGGAACCGGGTCTATTTCATAGAACACAATAACAAAAAAACATTTTTATAGTATATAATTGTATCCTCAGGCAACAACAGCGTGTCAATAACACCAGAATATTGATTTATTATTGCCATATAACTATAGCAATGTGACAATAATAAGACAATAATCTGGCTTAAAGAAGAGTGTTCGTCAAAGCCTAATCAGTAACCAGTGAGTTTCTGTTGTAAAATGTGTTTAGGGACGCTTTTATTCCTTAAAATTTTAACAATAAAGAACTTTAGCGCGATATTGTGTTGTTATTAGCCTGTTAGTAGCGTGACGAGCTTTACACTTCATCACAGGCGGATCTGTAACACCACTCAGTCAGCTGAGCCATATTGAGCCGTCAGTCGCGAACATAAAACCTTAGCCGGCTGAGCCAGCTAGCCAGCCATATTTTCCTTCAGCCAGCCATGAAAATGAATTTTCATGGCTTCGGGGTCTACCGGACATCCAGCTTTACAACATCTCCAATGTATATTGTCTCGTCTTCTGTTTTTCTCTCGGAACTTGAAATCCACCTCTTGCATTGGGAATAAATCAGACATTCACTTGTGCATTAGCCATTTTGATATACTAAACACGGAACTGCAGTCATATATATATACAGTTATTTGTAAACACTGTTTTGTTTACGCCTTTGAAGTGAAACACTACTGACTAAATTGTTTGATTGAAAATTCATCAATTAATCAACAGTAATCAGTGTTAACTTAATTGCTTTGACAAACACTGCTTTGAAACTAAGAACCAAAAACTCTTGATTAGCTGTCACTAATTGTTAGAACTGACTATAGCCAAGGTGTGAAGAATTGTTACTTCAGGCTGATGGCAAAGTGGGGGATACACCAAGCAGGGCTTGATTTAATCTGAAAATTTTGAATAGCAATTTACTATTCACCCTGGAAAATTGATTAGCAGTTGATCCAAAAGCACTTGAAACTAATAAATCTTGAATAGCAAAATTCAGAAATTGGAGAGCAAAGTGCTATGCTAATCCAGTTAAATCGAGCCCTGACACCAAGTTTACACCCAGGAAAAAAAAATACAGAAAAATACACAATCCAATTGAACAATTCAAAAGAATATATTTCTAGCTGGAGAAATTGGACTACTAAAGTACTCGGACTTTGTATCTCACAGAAAAAAATGAAATGGTGTGCCGAAGGCACGCTGGGACGCTATAGGGCAAGCCCCTTTCGACCCTTAGTGTATTTATAAAGTAATTTTTAATTAATATACTTCACTTATGGGTTCACTCTGGTCTGTCCCACCTATCCGGTTGGTTGTTGGTAAGGAAGACGAATTGAGAGAAGAGAACAAACTTCCGAGATACTGACTATAATCTGCCTCCCTTTGATCAATCTAATTTTCACAAATTTTACCGTAACAATAGCAAACCAGGTATGTGAGACGACCCTGTATACTATAGAGTAAGAGTGCTTTATACAAACAAAGTGTTAATACTTTCAAATGAGTGATTTTTATAATAATTGACAGTTTAATATACCTTGAATAGTCTGTTCCTGTGTCTGTCAAGTTTTGTTTGAATAGAAAATAATTTCAGTCACACTTTAAGTAAAAAATAAGCTTACGAGAGTGTTTTATTGTCCTTTCCATAACCCCCCCAATGGTAAATAAACTCTGGAATAATACAAAATCAAGAAAATATCTTTTAGTTTTCAGCTCCCGATTACGTGTAATAAATTTAACTTCGCCGTCGTTACGTTTCTGTGATTTTAGCTCGCTCGAAAAATTCTATGAACGAATTTTTTAATTCTCTATGGGAATTTGTGTGTATTTTCGGAAGAGCGTCCATTTTGCAACAATGCACAAGTGACGTTAATTGGGACAGTCCCATTTGAGAACAGGTAAATTTGAATTTTCACGGCTTGCCTTTGCCGAAGGGCGTGTTTTGACGAAGTTGGAATATCAGTTCGTCGTGATGATGGTTCAAAATAAAACTGAAGTCTTGTTCAAAACGCGTTAGTGAATTATTGAATAAATAAAATATACATGTATTGTAGTCGTGACGTAAATTATTTTATTAATACGTGCCGTACCAGTTTTCCAAATTTGTCATGTCTTGCCGACAACTGCCCTCAGTACATGTATGTTGCTACAGACCTCCATTTAGGCTTTGATTGTTTGTGTGACAGTGACACGGGTACAGGCGAAAACAACACCGTGTGAAATCCGGGGCCAGTTACTTTCGGTTTTGGCACAGGAGTCCGGATTTCTTGGGTTTGGACTGCCCCCCATCCAAATATGGCCTAAAAGACCTTTAATTTTTTACCTCGGCACGTCCTTTGAATTCGGGACCCCCCCCCCCCCCCCACTAACACATACACAAGATTCTGATTTCTGCGTCAAATAATAAAGAAGGAGGGGTGTATCGTGAATCCAGGCTGGATAGATTCCAGGGCCGAGGAAAGGTTGGGGGAGGGGTGTTAATTGCTTTTAATGTTTAGAAGTCACTGCTTAAACAACAAGAAAACCATGAGATAGTTGGGAGGGGAGATGTATCCTCTCATTTTTAACTGCTCAATTTTCAACAAATTTATTAGAGAACCATAGGCTAAATACTCGGTTTTCAAACGAAACACAGAAAAACGCAGAATTTAAACGAATTAATTTCGCCATCGGAACTGGTGCCGTTCACGCCACAAATCAATTGATGCCGTTTTCGCTCACTCGGTGCCGTTTACTCCAGGTGCCGTTTTCACACGGTGCCGTTTTCGCTATAACCCGACACAAGTCCAAGTAACCAATTTTCTTTAAGAAAGTTTATAACTAATAGCACGAGAGAATTGGCATCTTCGAATACAACCCTGACGAATACGTATAATCACTAGAAAGCTTATTGGAAAATTGTAGGGGAAGGGGGGGGGACGTCACTTCGTGATCACGCTGCCCCTCCCCCCCCCCCCCCCACCATTTCTCAGCAAGCACCTGATAAATCTTCTGAGGGAGAAATCACTAGTAGGCAAAGTTGATCAGAGAATTTATATAATATTAATCATATTTTCGACTTCACTGATTATACCAGCATAGGCGTATATAGACCACGGTCCAACCTTTTTTTCCATGGCTGCGGGGGGGGGGGGGGGGGGTTCTGGAAGATTTTGCCCGAAAAGTAACTACGTGCGTAGTAGCCCTGGTGTGGATGTTCGTGAGCGTGTCTTCTCCTACTGGTGGGGTTAAGGGAACCCTCCCCGAGAACATTTTTAAAAATCTGATCCGCTTGAGGTTTTCTAGAGAACCTAGACTACCTTACGAACCTTGTAACTCGGAAGAAAAGACGATCGCTTTTGTAGAGGTGCCTGGACTGAATGTGTTTGAGCGGTCTCGTCTGGTATCAGTCCACTGCAATAAAACATTATATGCTTCTCGGGATTCAGCTGGAGGAAATACGTGTAATGTAAGGCCGGTGTGCCCATAATAATGAGAATATAGAACCCTACAGGTGGATGAGGCTTTAACATTATTCATGTGGGTCGATATACTATTAATAATAGTTTGGCTGGTCGCTGATTTGCCGTGGTTCTCAGTTGAGAAGGTTTTGGGTTACTCATGTGCTTCCAACTGCCTCCGATTCCCACGCATCTTTCCTCCCAATACTGAGACGAACTGCTTGAAGACACTCTGTACCCCTATTCTTCACAATCCCTCCAATAAGCATACTAACCATCGCATTTGTGACAACCACTAACCACGTCCTTTATTCTCCCATCCCACGTCATCTTTATACTACTCCCAGTGAATTTTGATCTAGAAGATTGAGATTTTGGACTTCCTAATAAAACGTATTGCAAGGTCACCACTACGCCCAAGTTACACATTTGGCTCTCCTTTTCCACCGTATTTCCCAATTCCCCCTAATCTCCAGTGATCGCGACCTCAGCTTGAACAACAGTGACCACCCCTCCCCTTACAATGGGTGCCATTGTCAAGGTACCCTTCAAAACATGTCTTCTCTTTGTCTCGCAGGCCAAACAAAGACCTCTTTCTTTTGACCTACTCTCGCCAATTTTGGTTACAATCCCCATGACTCTTTCTCTAACGGCTTTTTTTAACCTTTGGTTGTCTCTATTTCTGAGTTCGATACATCGTTTTGGATAAATCCCTACAAACTTCTACCATTACTGCAGTTAATTATAACGAAATTTTTAAAAACCCTAAGTTATGAATTATTATCTTGACTGTCTAATATTTCAACATACCTGAGTTACTTCCACTGGGTCCAGTGGCGGCTCAAAGGTGTCTCCCCTCTGGATATACTTTAGCAAGGGACGTCATATATGCCCAAGACCTAAGGTAGGATGCTAATAGAATTATAGATGGCGGCGGGGAGTATCCCCGGGAAATTGGGGAAAAAATTTCAATCCCCGAGGGCTTTTTGGCCACTAAATAAACTATGTTCCCTTTCGGCCTGGCAACATTTTTCAGTGGGTAGGTAGATAGTGTGACATTTTATATAATAAAATCAATCAGCAACTGGAGCTTTCGGCCACTTGGCCTTAGTTGCCACATTGTGGGGACCTATATTTATTTATTTATTTTTGGTGTTTAAGGTCACATATTTATGCACAAATGGCTAATCATGACCGTGACAGTTTTACGGGTGGAGGAAGCCGGTGTACCCGGTGAGAACCACCGAGCAACGACGAGCAGCTGCCAGCTCCCCAACATCGTAACTCCGTACGGCAGCACAGGCAGGGTTAGATTGGTTGGAAGACATGCGCACCATCGACGTGCAGTACGCCTTAGTACACGGCGTCATCGTGCCCCCACGCGGGCAATGCAGATGAAGTGTCTTGCCCAAGGACACAACGCGGTTGCCGCAGGTGGGATTCGAACCGAGGACCTCTCGGCTTGCAGCCTGCGCCTCTACCAACTGAGCCACCGCGTTGTGGGGACCTAGTGAGGGGACCTAAGAAGTGATGTCACAGTAATGTGACCCAATTTAACTCATGTTAGATTGTCATGGTAGCCCGCGGAAGCGGCCATCTTGTGACGTCATCTTCATAGTGACACGTGGTCTTAGTGTGCATGCGCAGCGCGTGTTGTTAGGGTGATAGTACTTCTGTCGGACATTTTTGTCTGATGGAGGCCGCCATCTTGGTTTCTAAGGTAGCACGTGGTTACTATGAGCCTGAATGGCCTACACCAAGGCGGGGGTATGTGCGGAGGGTTTGTTCGTTTGAATAGGAGTAAATCTGATTACCCAGAAAGACCCACCAATCCATCCAAACCACCCAAAACGACTATTTGATATGGATTCCTCACGAATCCTTCTTTTTTCAATAACAGGTACGTTTCTTTGTATAAGAGTAGTTTTACTTTGTAGAATTACCACAAACAAGCCGACAATCCCTCCAATTCACCAAAATGCGCCCAAAACAACCGTAACGGACTTGTGCTCCCCATCTAGGGTTTTTTTGTATTAGCACGTAGTGCTATAGGATCGAGAGTATGTTCTATTACACTAAAGTACTGGTCCAGATTTTCCAAGAACCCTATTTTTGTGCCTATTACAGATACTACTCTAACACTAGCAGTATGTCTAGCCCAAACTAGCTCTAGTTCGTTCCCCTCGTCCGAGTCTTATAATCACCAGTGCTTGGTTTCCCATAACATGTATGCAGAGTTATCTTCAGTATGTATAACGAAAGCCTATATGATTCTTATAGCCACGAATCCATCGAAGAGTTACTGAAAAGTCATTGCTCAAGCTACTCGAATCCCATCGAGCAAATGAGCTATAGAACAATTGCTCGTTCGAGTGACTCGAACATACTTTCTTCGACTCATTTAGGTATTTGAGGAAAGCCAGTATACAAAATGCCCGACGGAACAGCGTATCACCCTAACAACACGAGCTGCGCATGCGCACTAAGACCACGTATCATTATGAAATGACGCCACAAGATGACCGCTCACGCGGGCTAGCACATCAACCAAACTTGACGTAACTGGGTCATGTGACTAACTTGGCGTAACTGGGTCACGTGACTATGACGTCCTTCCTAGGTTTCCCATTAAGCCCCCCCCCCCCCCCCCCCCCCCCATGTGACACGATCGATCTCCACATCTAGTACTGATGATGTTACATAAATGCACAGTACATCATGCAAGTAGACTTTCAGAAATACAGTTAACATTAGCGTCCTGCGTGATGAAGTTTATATTTTTTATAATTGTTGACAAAGACGAAGTGACCGAAAACCCAAGATATCAATCACTTCTATTACACGTGGAACGACAGTCCCCCACCTTCCCAACACTTAATTATAAATTTGATAATTTTTTTCCCACGGGGCGCCTGAAGCTTAAGCGCGCACACTGATAATATGGTAAATTTTCTGGATACGATCCCGTCAGACATGCATTCACTGTCATAGCATGAAACATCAGTGATGCAACAAATCCCGAACCCCAAACTAAATGCCAAATGACACTTCACTATTAATTCTATTATCATATGATACTTGTTAAACATATATTGGCCTATACAACAGAACCAATTGTCGCAAATGGGAGTAGAGTTTTACGTTGTAATACCATCACGCTGATTGTATCATCAAAATTTTTGTGATGTGTATCGTAAAAATTACGACAGATTTGATGGCCGGCGAAAAGACTGGACATGATCAGTTATTGATGGTTGACTTTTTGTGTGATATCTTCCTTGCCTTTAGCGCTGCAAAATCTTCAGTCTACAGTGTCCACGTCAAGTCGTTTAATTCCCGATGACTCAATAGCTGTCATCGCGCGGCCGCCTAATCTGTCGCGGCACACAGTGGATCTGACATCGGTTTTTATAAGAATGAGGAACCTCTATTATTAAATATAGATACTCTCAACAGGTATCAGGGAACTAAGAATTTGAATTATAGTTACCCACCTTGAATTAGCGTTACCCGCCTTGAAAGGTTGCACTCGGAAATGATGCAATTGTTACGGAATTTAGTAAAAAGGCTATCGGTCTGCGATCGTAAATTCTGACTCCAAGCGTTGTGATTAGTTTAAACAGTATTTATTGCAAAAAAACAAAACAAACGATAACAGATAAATTGTCAACATTAATGTGAATTCGGCAGTAAGCTGAAAGCTTATACATGGCCGTTTCCACCTACACAAGATCACAAAGAATCGTCGATGACAATAGCAGGTATGAGTATCAAGTACAAACAGTGTTTATCTGCATTATACAAGCGTTTGAAAAGCGACATAATCTTGTATGGAAACAGTCAGGGATGGGTTGAGCTGCACGAAAAGTTGGAAAGTGCGGGGTGAATGCATTCATTGCGTAGAGTTATTTATTTGTGTCTAAAGTCTCACACCTACGCGAAATGACTAAACGTGACGTAAGATAGAAGTATAATCAAGGTAACTCCAATTATTTGCCACCCAAGACGCCCATTTGGAGGACTTTCACCCAAGCATTGATAACAGAGTCACGGTTGATCAGTAGGGCTTCGCCTGTTTACCACTGTAAACAAGTGTAGCTTAATTTACAGGCATTCCCACGGAGATCATCTTGATATTAATTGTGGGTTAGTATTTATTATAGTAAGTATATAAAATGGGCTAGTACTACATTGGGGTTAATTAATGAATCGCTTACTTGATAAAATAAAGTCGTGTACAACTTCAAAGATAAGGCGGTTGTCGTCATTACTCAGGAATTCTGAACCGAATAGAAGTGTAGAGGAGTCCGCTCCAAACGGAAGGAGATTAATTGAATAATTACGAGCATCGGAGAAAATTGGACAGTGCAGGAGAAAATGAGCGGGAGTCTCTTCCTCTCCACACTGGCATAGAGGGGTTGGTGATAAGTGGTTGCGATATAAGTGAAAATCGAGGTTTCTACATCATAGTCTCAATCTACAGTAATATATTTGGGCTGTGCGAGATTTCGATCTACGGTAGAACCTTGGCGGTCGTCGGTTGCCATCGTTTAGAAAAGTCTTGAGGTTCGTCAATGATGAGTTTTCACGCACGGACAAGGGCAAATTATTCCATTGGTCAGTAACGCTGGGTATGAAGGAAGATTTATACAGCTCAGTCGGACAGAGCGGAACACGGTGGTTTAGACCTGATCGAAGACTTAGTGTAGGATTGGTCGAGGAAGCACGTGGCGGGATTTTACTGGAGATGTGCAGAGGAACCATACGGTGGTACATTTTAAAGAACTGGATTAACTTGTGTTTGTAGCGTCTATCTTGCAACGGTTTCCATCCTGACTTACTAGCAACGATGGTTGCCCCAGTAATAATCCTTGCCGCAGCAATCTGGATTGTTTCCGTTTCCTCCACTTCAGTGACAGAGCAATTATCCCAAACAGTATCGGCGTATTCAAGGAGGGGCCTGATAAAAGCAAAATATATTTTTTCTAAGACACTACCGTCTGAGTTAAATTTGTGCTTCCTAAGTAAGTCTAACCGGGACCAGGCATTTGCGCAAATATGGTCGATATTGTCATTCCATGTACACGTGCTATTTAATATGACTCCCAGATGTTTATGATTAACGACTTCAGATACCTGAGAACCGCCAAAGAATAATGGTGGATGGAAAGTAGGGCTACTTTTTCGAGATATTAGCATACTCTCAGTTTTATTTGGATTGAACTCTACCAACCATATTTTAGCCCAATGTTCAGTTGTGGCCAGATCTTGATTAATTATTGTAGAGGCTTCTTCAGGGTTTTCTATAATTAGATATAAAGAAGTATCGTCTGCAAATAGGCGTATACTGCTCAGAAGATCTTTGGTTATATCGTTGATATATATAAGGATCAGCAAGGGTCCGACAATAGACCCCTGTGGAACACCTGCATTTATGGTTCTCCGGGCGTTGTGATTACTGAGAGAACTACGGAGCCCACCAACCGCGAAGTCCCATCAGCCCGTGGCGTTTTGTGA
This sequence comes from Pictodentalium vernedei, assembly GCA_031216915.1. Lineage (NCBI taxonomy): Eukaryota > Metazoa > Mollusca > Scaphopoda > Dentaliida > Dentaliidae > Pictodentalium > Pictodentalium vernedei. The sequence goes on from CM062292.1 coordinate 168,000,106, forward strand.
TTCCTTACCAGACGATACCAGACAGAGGCTCCATATTCTGGGTTCAGGTTTGTTACCCCACGAGCAAGTCGTGTTCAGCATAACAAAGACCAGTTTACCAGTTATCTACGATTTTTATTAACAAATAAAACTCAACTGCCAATCGTTTTCTCTGGTATAAAGTAAAATTCACAATGTTCAGTCAAAGTTCATACCTTATAGCAACAGTGGCGGCATCCATCTTACTTCTTGTAGGTAGGTACTTGCTCGTCGGGAGCCCAGAGACAACTTCCCAAACATCCAGGAATCGGTGCTTATATCCACTAGATTTTTGATGCCAAACCTGATCACGCGACTACCAGTCAACGGAATAGTTAGGGAAAGTTCCCGTGACGTGGCAGTCACCATTGTTAGACGCTTGTACTGCCATGCAGACTGTCAGCAATCTGCATGCAATCTATCGAGTGGTTGTTCCACAAACACATTCTGCCGGGGTTCTGTTGACCGGGGGAATTCTGTGATAGAATTTACAGTTCTGCAACTTTAGCATTATGTGATGCCCGTTTGTTCTGGGAGTGTGATTTATGGGTTGATGACAGCTATGACAGTTTAAATAGTACCAATTCGGAGATGTCCGTCCGTGATATTTATCAACAAAAACTCGACTACCGGCGTTATCTCTGATCAGCTCATCCACCGAGTGTAGGTCAGTCGGTCGAGTGTAAGTCGGGGTATTTCTTATTAGTTTCTCCAATTCTACGAATATCGGCTCTGATGAAAATTAACAGCAATAATGTGAGTCCCATTCAAACTAATAGAAAACTGTCCTGTTATTTCTATAATTTCCATGGAAGAACTATAGCTCTTCTTTCGAGCTTGCTTAACTTCTGTGGGCCAACTTCGCAACACAATCTTTAAAAATAAACAGCCTTTGGAAAATATATTGTTTCAATAAAGGTTTGAAACATTCTATTGACATCTTGCACTATTGTTGAATATGCCTGATAAAAAGAGGGTGATTTGATGACTCGTAGACCTAAAAAATACAATTTACTTTTTGTGTGTTTTTGTAGGGAATTGCCTGAAAAATGCACGTGACTGGTACTTCCTTTCGTGTCAGTTTTTCTCTCTTATTTGTTGCATGACCCCTGTTCTCGGGTGAGAAAAAATTGTCTGAAGGGCTATACTTGATATTTGAATGGCAGAATCGGAAATTCGATCGCAACTGCGCAGAGGGGGTTGATAATCTGCTCTGTGCGAATGCGACCGAGTTTGATGACCTTCTCTGTGCGAATTGCGATCGAATTTCCGATTCCGCATCGATAAAAAGGTCTATTCGTTTCGGCGCCATTACCGGGTTATTGTTTTTACTGTTTTATATTTATACAAAAACATGGTCGATTTCGAAATCTCCGTTGACGCCTCACGAGTACTCAAATGACGACAATTAAAGAATAAAACATAGTTTGGATCAATAAACTCTGCCCAAATGTAAGGAAATACGTGTACTATCGATTGCAGCCGGTAATATGGGCGAAAGCTTGATATATATTCCTAATTTCGAGTTTTGAGTTCCCATAAAAACTTAATGGGAACTTTTTCTATGAGTATGACTATAGGATTGAATGGGAACAATCTGAACGTGGAGGGGTAGCCACTACGTTCGGATCGCTGAACTAATTTTTTCGCCTGAACGTTGCTATTGTCGCATGTGGGAAAATATTTAGTTCTGTGATACCTGTAACTTTGTTTCACTCTCGAATTCAAATTCAAAACCTGGGCATATTGGTCTGCGTCACGCAGCGCTTTCCGTGTGGCTTGTAAGTGAAGCTAAGCGCACATGTTTGCAGTTGCGGCAATAGATCTGGGCTCCGATGTGTTATTTTTACCGGAAGCGTTTGTCAGAGAGAAAACTGATTTAGGAACTCATTGACATCGGCACATGTGTGCGGTTGCGTACGAAACTGAATTTGCTGCCGCGAATCCAATCGGCATCGGACAGAAAATGTCGGTGTTCGGCGTCCGAACGATGAGGCTCGTAGGCCCATATAAAAATAGTCCGCCTTCTTTTTTGGCATACTTCCTTTTCTTCTCTCAATTGTTTTACCGTTTCACCTCTTTTTTTGGCCTCTGGTCGCCCCCTGAACCCACTCAAACAGACCACTCCCAATGGGTGGAGCAAAATATTCTCCGCCTCGCGAGTTCCAACTTTCGGTTTCTGTATTTTCTACTTATGACGACTTATCCACTGTGAGTTGATGGTATACTAGTAAAATAGATTAGAATATTTGCCTCCTCATCTGCTCGTTTCAGGCATAGTGGATGAAATTTGGCGCAGATTGAACAAATTTGAGAAAGACTGGTGCTCAATTTGAAATAACTTTTAAAACTCAACTTAGATTAGAGAGGGAGGTGGGGTTGCAAATAAAAAATATAGATACTAGGCTGAAAAAACAGTTGTTTTAGACAACCCCTACCTCCGATCCAAACTTTGTCCCTCTTGAATTTACTTCCCACCTCCTGCACAGGATGTAATTTTGTCTGTTTGCGTTGCATTCCAAGAGGTATTTCACGATTTCTACCACAGTATGTGAAGATTCCAACTGTTAGTCAAATAGTGATTCGAAATTTCTAGATGTTGATTTTATTTTTTTTTGGGGGGGGGGGGGGGGGGAGCCCCACTCCCGCGACAACGAACGCGCACGTCATCCGAGAAACGTGACGTTTTTACGACATACATGTAACAATGATTATAGCTGAATTCCCTGTGACCAAGAGGGGTGGCAAACCGCCCCCCCCCCCCCCTCGTCTCATGCGCGCATGGTTCTTGGAACAAATTCAAATGACCTCCCGTTAATTAATGATATGTGTTAGTTCTGGTGTAGCCGTTTAACTTTCTCCCTACATTTCACTCCCACCCGATAGGATAAAATCTCGTGTGTTTCCCCTCTCTAAATATACAATGAAACATTTGCTTTTAAAAAGCTTATTTCTGGCTCCCAAGATTGGTGGAAGATGAAAAGATACACGCAGGCCATGACGGAATATCTCACCCCCTGCCTCCGCTATGTGACTTTGCATTCGATTTATATATTCTTTTTTTCTTCATATTTGAAGATTTTGTTTGTAAAGTTAAAACTTTGAGCTATAACTGAGACGTTGTAACTTTTCCTCTTAGTAATGTGGAAGAGAGATAATTCACGCACACTGAAAACTACTTACGGTAAGTTTTACAAGCCTAAAATTAACCTACCCTCGCGAAGTATGTTACAATTTTTTTTCTAACGATTATTTGAATGGTATTAAAGGCCGACGACCCAAAACATATGTAAAAAACGAACGCGAATTACTTTGGCGAAGTCCAAGTTCAATGTTATTGAACTGGTTCGGACGGGTGGGGGAGGGGAGGGGGCCGAAACATGACACGTCCTGAATAGCCATGTTAATCTTTTAAAATTTAGTTCAAGTTATATGCTCTGCCCAGACTTCAAAGAGTATGGGCTATAAATTCACTGGCAGAGAAAAATTGGAACGTGTGTCTATATGTCACTTGGAGAGGAGGAGTGCATTTTTTGTGAGCATCGTGTACACAGTCAGTGATGCCAGATCGAGGATCTGCCGCCAGCTATTTCAACCCCATACTGTCTTGAATCCGTTTCCTTGCAAGACACATATATGCGATAAACCAAAGATGGTTAGCCCATTTCCCCAAACTTGATTTCAATGCGATTCGCTTGACTTAATTATATTCTACGTAGTTCAAGGACAGGACAGTGCCGGAGTGGACTTGAGGTGGTGGAGGTGGGGTTAGGTTTCATGTTGGTAAATTTGGCGAAATGGAAGTAAAAGCCGGTAATCTGACAGCAACATACTTTAGAGCTTGATTTTTTGGTAAGTAATCCGCGTTGGATGCAAAAAAACGTTACATCTGGGCGCGGTGGCTCAGTTGGTAGGGGTGCAGGCTGCAAGCCGAGAGGTACTCTGCTCGAACCCCACCTGCGGCAACCGGGTTGTGCCCTTGGGCAAAACACTTCACCCCATTGCCCACGTTGGGGCATGGTGGCGTTGTGTACTAAGGCCTGCTCCTCGTGGATGGAGCACCTGTCTTCAACCAATGTTATAACCCTGCTTGTGTGGAGTTACCATGTTGTGGAGCTGCGAGTTGCTTGCCATTGTTCGATGGTTCTCTCCGGGTAATCCGGCTTCCTCCATCCGTAAAAATGTCGTGGTCATGATTAGCCATTGTGCATAAATATGTGGCTTTAAACACCAATAACTAACTAACTAAAAACGGTACATAATTTGGTTCTTCAATCAGAAATCTGTTGAAATCAGTGTTTTGGTCTTCAAGCAGAAACCTGTTGAAATCGGTGTTTTATCGCCGAATGTGGTGGGGATAAACCCCATATATTGAAAAATATGGGGTTTATCCTCACCCCAATCGGCGATAAACTTCGACTCCACTAAAGAATTTTCATCGAAAAGGAATTTTCAGCAGAAAAACATTATTAAATCACAAGTCTGCTTTCGTGCACAATGTTTCTATTCTAAAGCTGTTACAAAATTTAAAAGTGTGAACTTCAAAATTTTATTTAGGAAGCCTCAACAGTTATTTTCCGACGTATTTTATTTATTTTACAGAAACGGTCATCACTTTGTGATCGTAAGTTTCACTTGGGCCCGAATTTCGCAACAAACGTACCGATGTTGTGGAACGGTTCAGATTTATGTTTTGATCTGTATCCAAATCCATCAAAACACAACTCCTTGCAACAACCTCGAAACCCTCAGGTAAAAATAGATTATGCTATCCGTTACGTCATTGGTAAACAAACATGTCGGCTGCTGGCGTAAAATGACAACAACGTTGAGCTTTTGAGTGAAATCAAGGAAAAATGAAGACCCACCGATAAGGTAGTAATGCGAAAATTTGTTCCTTCATCTATTCTTTAATTTGAGTGGTTGATTATAATTGAATAACAAACAGAACAGGAGATACGCGATATAGTCTTACGCCAAGTATGTTTCGGAAAATACTATAGTTTGCTTATTCCTCTTTGACTTTGTCACACTTGAGCAAATAATGGACATAAACTAAGTTTGTTTTTTTAACAATAATCTTTATATTTCCAAAGAGATCTTCATAAAAATTTCTCACACTTGAAGAATTGCACAAATGAATAACAATGTAATTGAAAGCCAATTAACCCACTGCACACTGATGTCAAAATATCCAGATTTGAAGTAGCCATTTTTCCCATAATGCAACTGGGAATTTAACCACTTCTATCTTATTTGACAGAGCTCATTGAGCTCTGCCAAACAAGATTGAATTGGTTAAATTTCTAGTTGCATTATGGGAAATATTTGCACCCTGAACTTTAGATATATTTCGACATCAGTGTGGAAGGGGTTAATATAGTATTGAGACAATTTTCAGTGAAAGATATTTGTCATACTTGTGTATGATTTCAGACATTTAGGTTTCAGGGGACAATTGTCCTTACAATTTTACTGCTCGGCAGATGTCCTGGCTACATGTTTGAACTAATGATTTCTGTTCACATTGCATTGAACTAAATTGATTTTAATACTCTGAAATTGCAAAAACAAAAAGGTAAAAAACTGAGTTTTTGCCACATTTCTGCAGTCTCTCAAGACAGGTGGTCTCTCATGACAGATGATCTCTCATGGCAGGTCCATTATAGAGTGAAAACAATTGGTGCATGGCCACAGTGGTCTTTTTTTATTAGGGTTTAATGACACATTAACATCCAGGGTACCCGGAGAGAACCACCGAGCAACAACAAGCAGCTGTCCGCTCTCCAACATCATAACTCTGAACTCTGCACCGCGGCGCAGACAGGGTTAGATTTGTTGAAGACATGCGCACCATTGACGTGCAGTATGCCTTAGTACACAGCGTCATCATGCCCCCATGAAGGCAATCGGGGTTACGTGCCTTGCCCAAGGACACAATGCGGGAGTGCAAATCAGCTGCTGAAACGGTCACCCATCCAACTACTAACCGCGCTCAACATTGCTTAACTTCGGTGATCTGATGAGAACCAGTTACCGTGATGCCACTGCAGCCCCAAACAAGTGGTCTCTCAAGACAAGTTTTACTGTATTCAATTAACAGAACATTCCTCATTTCCCTGTATTCTAGTCAGGCCTGGCAATCTGGAAAATCAAGGAGTGGAAAACAATTGCCCTCCTCAGATTGCTTGGGAGTGCAATTGCACCTGCATGCCTAAAGGCTAAGCATCTCCGGCCTGAGGAACTAAAGAACAAAAATTTTGTTTTCTGTATAGTTGTTTCTAGAGGTCACAGAGTACAATGAAAGTTGACTTTAACCCTTTACCTAACGAATCACCCAAATCCGCCTGCGTAATATGCAAATTGAGCAGTTGAAATAATTAAATTTTTCAAAATATTTCAACAAAACCATATCATTTGACTCCTCATTGGAACGAGCTCACTGAGCTCGTTCCAATGAGGGGTCACATGATATGGTTTTGTTGAAATTTTTTGAAAAATTAAAAAAAATTATCTTTAAAATAATTTATTTATTTATTGATGTTTAAGGTCACATATTTATGCACAAAGGCTAATCATGACCGTGACAGTTTTACGGGTGGAGGAAGCCAGAGTACCCGGAAAGAACCATCGAGCAACGACGAGCAGCTGCCAGCTCCCCAACATCGTAACTCCGCACTGCAGCACAGGCAGGGTTAGACTGGTTGAAGACATGCGTACCATCGACGTGCAGTAGGCCTTAGTACACGGCGTCATCGTGCCCTCACGCGGGCAATGGAGACGAAGTGCCTTGCCCAAGGACACAACGCGGTTGCTGCAGGTGGGATTTGAACCGAGGACCTCTCGGCTTGCAGCCTGCACCTCTACCTACAGAGCCACCGCGCTCCCATATATTTAAAATAATAAATTTTGATATCGTCTGTGCTGGGTAAAGGGTTAACTGATTTGTCTTCTTCAAAAGTCGATCATGAAATTTCATAATCACATCACTGATCAGCCCCATCTCCCACATTCACATGAAGACACTATAGAAGAGCCTAGACATTGGATCAATATGCTGAAACATCTAACCATTCTCACACTGGAGCAGTTACCCTTCTCTTGAGTACACAAGGATATGAGATGAATTTATAGAAACATTCATTCTCTCCACACTTTTAACCCTAAAGTTACCTAATATGGAAAGCAGATGACACTTTTTCTTGAATAACTAGTTTTTTGTCTCAAAAACATAGGTTATGACCCCCTCACTGGAACGAGCTCGACAACATCGTTCCAATGAGGGGTCATAACCTATGTTTTTGAGACAAATAATGAAAATTAATTGCCAATTTTTTAGAATAGCACTGGCCGGTTTTGGCCGTTACGTTGGTAAAAGGGTTAACACCCTATTCACCTACAAACCCTGTAAGGCTCCCAGTGAAGTTGTATGTGAATTTTTGTGGACTGGAAATCACCCAAGAGTAACTAACTACCAATAGGGTGATGCACATACATGTAACCTTACAAGATAACCACATTTAAATGTGACTTCAAGAACTTGGCACCAAGACTGAACTTAACTAAAATGTTCCCAGGGGGCAAAGCCCCTTCTCATAACTCATGTTAGGTTCTAGAAAGAACTGGGACCATCAAGTCATTATCTTCAACCTTCTCATCCCACTTCTCTTAATGGACGTGGGAGGAGAAGATAATAACGTGAGGGTCCTAGTTTGGGCTTTAGAAATACCACTCTTCATCCTATGGAGAGGCACGATTTTTTGCGCTGCAGGATTCGAGAATCTAAATACTAGAACTGTAACAGGGGTTCCTTTACAACCTTTATGCCATTAACAGGTTATATTTGTAGTGAATATCACATAAAGTGATCCTGGCTGCAAAATGTGTCATTAACCCCCGGAAATAAATAAATATCTGTACTGAAGGTATGGTATTTACATTGCTGTTTGGAGTTTACATGTATATTCCACCAGTGGGTCAACCCATCCAAGGGTGGTTAGGCTTAGCCCTGCCGAGGCGACTGAAAACTTCCAGTTGTATCAGGGGGTGGGGGCTCTCCCAAAAAATTTCAGATACAAGGCCAGGATGGGTGGGTGCTTCAGAGGTGGAAAAAACTTTCAAAATGCTTGTTTTATGCAGCCATCATGGATTGGAAAACCAAACTTGCAATGAGCAATTAATAAGAACTAATGTATGTGTTTTAGGACTACACTGTAAATTACTAATGTAGATTTTATTGTTTGATATATGTATCATAAGTACAGTGTAGCCAGCCAATAAAGGAGTAGTAGAATAATTATATTTACTGCTCTATGGGGAGTTTCATTTTGGAAAATGTTGCCTACGTTGTGGGCGGTATGAAAAAATGTCCACGCAACCTAAACGGTACCCATACCGAGGACACTTGACAAGCTATATCAGTGCAATGAATTTACAAAGGTGTTGGTTGGGGAGGCGGGTGGAATTTTGATTGGAAATTCACCACCTGACCCAGTTGTTTCGATGCAATTCACAGACTGACTGGTCACAAATAAACAGCGAGAAATCAAGCACAAAATGTCTGGAGTGCTGTCATAATTAACTCGTGCAAACCAACCCAATCGGAGATAACTGAGGCCATTGAAATAACTCAAGGATGACAAAAAGACAGATCTGGGATAATTAACCCTGAACTAACCATGTAAATGTAATATGATTGCTGCCTAAAAACTACCATAATTCTTCTGGTATTGTATTTTAACAAATATCAACTCACTTTTACCAAATGTCATAGAGAGAATGAATCTTGACCGCTCCTAACTGACTAAAGGAACTTTAATAAGCCTATTACTAAACTTCTAGATCTGGATACATTTTTGGTTTTGATCAAGGGTGTGGGATGGTTCTCAACACAATGATAATTTTGATTTGCGTGAGTAAGGAGTGAAAACATATAGACACCTCAGTGTTTGCTGCTTTATTACTTGTATTAAAATGACTACAATGAAACATTGGAATATTTTAGGTTCAGGCCTGAAAATAAGCAGTCTGACATTTGCAGAATGAGGTCCCCGGAGGGTGAATTTGATGATGCTATCCCATACAGTTGGCCAATTTATCCTCTGGGTACAGCTTTCTGTTTAGTTTTGAAACCCTGATTCAGATTGAGGTTTACAGAGGGTATACATGTATTTTAGTGATGCTACCCTGCAAAGCAGGGTAGCATCACTATATTCACCCTCTGGGGACCTCATTTTGCAGATGACTGTCTGCATATTTTCTGGCTTGTTTAGGTATTAAATCTAGTATGAACATTGAGAATAAATCTGAAATCAGTCAACAGGACGCTTATTGCATTGCGCTGTTTGACAAAATCTGTTATCACTGGCTTCTATTTGAATGGTTTAAGGCTATATTGAGGTAGGGTAGAGCCAAATTTGGTGATTTTAGAGCATGGATCCCCATTTGTGAGTGGAAAAAAAATTGCAAGGGTAGGGTGGGTGGGGGAGTCTATGGGCAGAAAATCTCCCCCCCCCCCCCATTTCTGGGTTGCATTGCATACCAGAGAGGATAATCAAAGCTTGAATTTTTAGCTGGACTGAGTGACCAAGTCACAGAATAACACACTTCCCATTTCTATAATACATGTAGATAAATGTTTATAAGAACTGCAGAATTTCCCCAAATAGACAAAAACAAAAGAGTTCCAAGACAAGTTGGAGGATTTTTACAATGTCAGGCAATGAAACTGTTATTGATCAAAAGAATATTTTGAGTGCTGACCGAGGTTTAAACTAAAAATTAATTTTATTGTAAACTGAAAATTCAAGTATGGTACTCTTAAATTAATGAAACCAAAATTAATCGAAAATATAATTTAACATATATAGAAGACAATTTAATTACCAACAAATGAATTCTGAGGTGCTTTTAAATTAAAAGACATTTTTAATCTCCACTCTGAATCCAAGTCTGGAAATAAGCAAACTGTCATTTACAGATGGAGGTTGCCAGAGGATGAATTTGCTGATGCTATCCCATATAGTAGGCTAGAATCCCCCAGTTCCTCTTTCTGTTTAGGCCTGAGACCTTGATTCAGATTGAGGTTCACAGAGGATAAATTTAGTGCTGTGCAGGGTAGCATCACCAAATTCATCCTCTGGGGACCTCATTCTGCAGGTGACAGTCTGCTTATTTCCAGGCTTGTCTGAAACATTTTTTCCACTACCAACACCAAGGCATGCCACCTTAAAACAAGAATGACACTCACAAAGTGTACAGAATGCCTTGGTTGATGTGCCTGTGATAGAAATACTTGAATGGTTGTTGACACGGCTTACATGTACCAAATTCAAATATCTAACACTGACACAATTTTACAATGTTTAACCTTCAATTGAAATTGTAATACAAGACACAACTGACTGGTCAAGGTTTAAGATACTATTTATTTATTTATTGGGGTTTACGGTCACATACTTATGCACAATAGCTAATTGTGATCATGACAGTTTTATGGGTGCAGGAAGCCGGAGTACCTGGCGAGAACCACCGAATATCGATGAGCAACTGTCAGCTCCTCAACATTTTAACTCTGTTCAAGCTCCACTCAAGCAGGGTTACAGCGGTTAAAGACATGTGCACCATCGATGTGCATTACATCTTAGTGCGGTGCGTCATTGTGCCCCCATGTAGGCAACCGGGATAAAGTGCCTTGCCCAAGGACACGACGTTCGTCATCCTGGACAGGGATCGAACTCAGGACCTCTAGCATAGAAGTCCAACAGTTTACCACTGAACCACCACATTCCCTGATTAAGATACTAATTTTTTTTTTTATAACTCTGGAAAGACAAGAATTGTTCAGTTAATGAAAACAGAGGTGAAGAAAAGTGTAATGTCCAGTCTTTCGAATCTGAGGCAAGCTATTGCTCTTGCACCTGCACTTTTTACTTTTTCTGAGCAAACAGCAGCATGCCTCAGGTCCACCTAGCAAGCATAACCCCTTTATTATTGAATTGACTGCATCGGCCTGTAATATCCAAACTGTGCAGTAGAAAAAATTCAAAATATTTCAGCAAACCCATATCATGTGATCCCTCATGGAACGAGCTCACAAGCCCATTCCAATGAGGGGGTCACATGATATGAGTTTGTTAAATTTTTTTAAGAATTGGGTGAAAAAAATTAAAATAAAAAATGCCGATAGGATCACCGATCCAATGTCGAGTTGTGACAGCACAAAAGAGGGTATCATTATAAACTTATTGTCTGGAAACAAATTGTTTAGTGTGAATTTACTATGTGAAGGGTCACTATGACCTTGACCTTTGACCTAGTACTTCCAAAATAAATAGGGCTCTTTCTTGCACCAATGTCAACCTACCTATGAAGTTTCATGATTGTGGGTCACACCACTTTCAAGTTATCATCTGGAAACCAATTGTTTACGATTTACTATGTTGAAGGTCACTGTGACCTTACCCTTTCACTTAGTGAGTCCAAAGTAAATAGGCTTCTTCCTCTCACAGATGCCAACCAACCTGTGAAGTTTCATGAACGTGGGTTGAACCATTATCAAGTTATCATCCGGAAACCAATTGTTCTGATTTACTATGTTAAGGGTCACTGTGACCTTGACCTTTGATCTAGTGAGTCCAAAATAAATAGGCTTCTTCCTCTCATGAAGGCCAACCAACATATGAAGTGTCCTGAATGTGAGTTGAACCATTGTCAAGTTATCATCCAGAAACCAACTGTTTATGATTTACTATGTTCAAGATCACTGTGACCTTTATCTTTGGCCTAGAGAGTCCAAAATAAATAGGGTTCTTCCTCTCACCGATGCCAACCTACCAATGATGAAGCTTCATGAACGTGGGTAGAACCATTATCAAGTTATCATCCGGAAACCAATTGTTTACGCCCACCCACCCACCCAAACTCCCGCCATTCCTCAAATTATAAGTCGAGTTTGACTTTGTCACAACTCGACTAAAAATTTGATATCATGTGTTTACTGTAAAGGGTTAAAATCTATTCAGGAGAAATAGGCCAAATAATAGAATGCATGCAAGCCAGAAAATTAGCAGACTGTCATCTGCAAAATGAGGTCCCCAGAGGGTGAATTTAGTGATGCTACCCTGCACAGCAAGGTACATGTAGCATCACTAAATTTACCCTCTGTAAAACTCAATCTGAATCAGGGTCTCAAAACTAAACAGAAAGAGGTACCCAGAGGATAAATTGGCCCACTGTATGGGATAGCATCATCAAATTCACCCTCTGGGACCTCATTCTGCAAATATCAGGCTGCTTATTTTCCGGCCTGATTGCATGCACGAAAATGTGAACAATACACAAAACTCAACAACAGTGCACTTCACTTCACGAGCAATACATTTTCAAAATCAAAAGGCTGATGCCGCACAAGTGAATCCTAAGCTTTCATTCTTAAGGCTATACATCTTGATATTGTTTCTAAAAAAAAGTGTTGTAGAGTGGAGTTTAAAAATGACTTCAAAAGCACCTCAAAGTTCATTTGTCAATAAAGTTCTATAGATATATGTTTAAGTTAATTTTGGTTTAATTAAGAGTTCCGTATTTGAATTTACAGTTCTGTTGTTAGTGCAATTTGCAATTTAAAGGGTGATTTTTAGAATAAAATTACTTTTTTAGATTAAAACCTTGGAACTCAAATTTATTCTTAGGATCAAAACAATCTCATTGCCCATCATTGTTTGTATGAATCATTTAATTTAACTTAGTTTAGAAGTCTTTTGTTTCCATCTATTAGAGGAAATTCAACAGTTCCTATAAACCTTAACCCTTTACCTAACATGAAAAGCAGACGACGTGTGCAAAAAATTTGGGAATAACTCATTTTTTGTCTCAAAAACATGGGTTATGACCCCTCACTGTGACGAGCTCGATGAGCTCGTTCCAAAGAGGGGTCATAACCTATGTTTTTGAGCCAAAAAATGGAAATATAATGAAAATTAATTGGCGATTTTTGTGAATAGCGCTGGCCGGTTTTGGCCATTACGTTGGGTAAATGGTTAACACTAACAGGTTTATTATAAGTTATTTCCACCAACATGAATAGCATATGGAGATTTACTACCTGGATGTTGGTTTTTAAACACCGAGCCTACGGCTCGGTGTTTAAATGAGACACCCAGGTATTAAATCTTCATATGCCATACATGTTGGCAGAGATAACATTTTTGTCCTCTTTGAAACACAATAGAAACATAGTGGAAACAAATTTGTGCACACGTTTCTCAAAGCTTCAGAATCAGTTGGACCAAACTCGTGAATAATTGTTTTGTTTTCACAAACGAAGAAGACAACAGAAAGAGTTACATCTCTTGTGTTGTTGTTGGAAACGAGGAAACAGATTTTGTTAACAGGTTTGCTCTTATTTTATTTTTCTCAAGTTGTTTGATTTAATTAATCGATTATTTAATTTATACACTACTCTGCAAGCGACGATTACATGAATCTCCCAGGTCCGAGGAACTGTGTCTCAAGATCACTCACAAATTGCCGACGATTGTCAGAGAGTATGTCTGTGATCTGTGTCCGACATTTTATTAAAAACTCGGACAGTACGAGACAAATGGATTAGCGACTTGATTGGTTTCTCGGACCGTACTGTGAAAAAGATTAAGCTTCACAATTATTGACAGCAGATTTGAACAACTTTTCTCTCAAGTTGCAAAAGGAAATTATGAAAATATTAAAACTAAATCAAGTTACACCGACCATTTTTAACTCGTTGCGAAACGCTTCACATTTATTATTACCCATTTAAACAACAATTTCAAAATAAACACTCGATTTCCCCATAATTGTGAAAACAAGATTACATGTATACATATAAATTAATATTAAATAAGCACAACTTTATTTAATATAAATTCATATATTTCTACAGGCGTTTTTCGCAGAGAGCGTAATCTCTTCTGTTCGGAGATTGCATTTTTGAAAAAAAATGAATTGGATAGGCTGAGAAACAATAACCGAGAAAATAAAATCAACGTTAGTGGCTCAGAGCCCTTCGAAATATGACATGATACTGTTCCACCCTTACCTCCGCCACCCTGTAAATATGCCTATTTACGTTGAATGGAATGACTGCCAATCCAGCCCCCCCCCCCCCCCCCCCCTGCATTACACTAGGCTTAAGTGCATAAATTTCCCACGTAACGCTTTTGCAGTGGCCATCACTCATCGCCGTGCAAAGATTCCTCAATGCCCCCCCCCCCCCCCCCAACAAACAAATCCATTTTGTGCCAATTATGCCACTGAATGTGAGTTTCCAAACAATAGTCGCCATTCTTTCTCAGTCTCAATCGACCGACCGCTACATGCTCTTTGGGGTAAATTGATAATTTTCATTCTTGGGAAAAGCTTTCAATCAAGGAGTACTGCCGTTATAATTAAAAAGAGCAGAACGAAGATTCAAATACTCATTTATTTATACTTATTCGACACAACAAAATAAAAGAAATAAACGTTTTGAACTTATATATTCGCTCATAAACAGTGATAATATACACGTGGTAGGCCCTATTTCGAAATAAAAAAAAACGTTCTCACTCATCCGGACCTTTACATTTCGCCCCATGCAACAGTCCATGTTTCTTATCATATACGGTAAGTGCCAAGTGTATGCTGTCTCAAACACCCGACACGGTGGACGATTTTCTAAAAATCACCGGCCAACACATGTCACGCGGTGTAATTTGACCTGTTCTATGATGTATGGGGACTGTCGCTCGATGGGATATGGAGAGGTATGTGCAAACTGTCAGGAAATCCTCCGCCTACTTGAGACAATTGTTAAGTTTGAGGGGGAGATTGCTGAGCTGAAGGGAAAACTTGGTAGGGCGGGGCTGTCTGGAGTTACGCCTGTGAAAGTGGCTTTCCGAGAAGGATGGAAGGTTGTCGGTGGTTCCAAGAGGAAACATGGGGGTAGAACCTTTGATGTGAATGAGGTAGGTGATGAGGTGGGGGCTGCTAGAAAAGTACGTAGGACAGATGAGGGGGGCCCAGGCCGGAGCAATGCTGTAAAGCGTTTGGCGTGGACTACCAAAAGTGGTAGGAAAGGGGGGCCAGAGAAGCAGGTAGATAGGGGTGTAAAGTCCAAAGGCAGTGGGGAGTGCAGCACCAGAAACAGATTTGATGTGCTCGATTCGGAAGAGACAGAGGAGGAGATGGAGGTAGTTGCAACAGATAGTAGCTTGGGGTCTAGGCCAGGAAAAAGGAGGAGGGATCCTGGGGAAGACCAGGGGAGTAGTCCAGGTAGCTCAGGGCCTGGAAAGAGACGGAGGGACAAGGATAGGAGTAATCCTAGGTCAAAGATACCGATACCGATATTGATTCCGAGTGGGGCTGCTGGAGAGGAAGAGGACGCTGTAAACAATAGGAGACTAGAGGAGATAAATAGGGCGAGGTCCAAAAGTAAGTTGGTGGTTGCGGGAAGTAGCATAGTTCGGGGGGTCGACAAGGTTGTCTGTGGTCCGGACAGTAAAAATAGAACAGTTCTGTGCTTTCCGGGGGCTAAAGTGGAGGACCTGAGGGATAGAGTGGACGGTATTGTAGCTGGGTCGGGGCCTGATCCGGTAGTGGTATTACATGTGGGGTCCAATAACATCAGGGAGAGGAAATCAGTTCGTTTGGTGGACACATACAAGGACCTAATTAGTAAGCTACTTAGCAGGAATGCTCGGATCATCGTTTCAGGGGTGCTCCCCGTTATGGGTGGTGGGAATGAGAGGAACTCGTGGATTATGGCACTAAACGAGGAGCTGGGAGAGCACTGCAAAGACTTGGGAGTACATTTCATTGACCACTGGGATTCATTCTGGGGACAAGGAGAGTTGTATGGGCGAGACGGATTGCATTTAAGTAGGATGGGTACAGACCTGTTGGGCCAAAAAATCTTACAGGTGGCTGGGCCTTTTTTGGAGAAAAGGGGGGTAGGGGACCACAGCCGGTAACCCAGAGTGGCACAAATGCTGGGAACATAGGAAGAACAACAAACATGCACAATACAGGGACATACCAGGGTTATAATAATGTGCCAGTGATGACAAAAAAACAAAGATTCATTAAGTTTGGGTACTGCAACATCCAGGGTCTGCACAAGAAGTTAAGCGAAATATCAACAATGATGGACGAAGGAGACTTCGGTATAATGGGTCTAAGTGAGACGTGGATACGACGGGATGAGCGGGTTGATCAGATGAAGGGTTGCGTGTGGATAGGAGCTGGGCGAACTGAGGGTCAGAAACGGGGTGGGGGGGTTGGCATCTACGCTAAAGAGGAATTACAGCCCTCATTGATTACAGATCTCACAGAAGCAAGGACTCAGATTCCAGTATCCAACGAAATAGTCTGGGCAAAAATCAAGTTAGGAAGCAGGAGTGTTGCCGTTGGTGTTGTATACTTAGCAGTGGAGGGAAGTAAGCCCGAGTGGAATGATTCAATATATACAACTCTTAGATCGAATATCACAGAGCTTGGGAGCAGAGGGTTCAGTATTGTCCTAATGGGGGACTTCAATGGGCACATCGGGGATAAGGAGGAGGGCATAAAGGGAGGTGATAGGAAAATTAACACGAATGGGAGGAAGATGTTGGACCTATCAAAAGAGCTTGGTTTAAAGATCCTGAACAGGGATGCGAAATGTAAGGGTAAATGGACCTGGGAGAGGAACGATAAGAAAACAATAATTAGTTTAAACAGTATTTATTGAAGAATAAGTTAAATGTATACAGTTCACAATACTTGTTCCAAAAATAAATTATCAAGATACAAAATACAGTAGTATACAAGAAACCAATAAATAGAAGTAGTAAAGATAGTTGATGTGTAGAAAAGGGATTCGACAGAAAGCTTAAAGCTTATATAAGTCGTCTCCCTAACGCATTAAAAAACTACTCGTTCAGGTGGTATAAATCGGCAAAAGAGCTCACGTATCGTTGCATGAAGGCCGAGGCCCCCATGTCCCCCTTCAATCTACATTAATCTAGACAAAGTTGCTGGAAGCCAATAATATTTAAATACGAGACGAGGGCCGCCTCGGCCGTCCGGCAACGATACGTGGGATTGTTTAGACTTTAAGTTGAATGGGAAAAGACAAGAAAGTCCCGGAATAAACGATGAAAAAAAGAAGAGAAGAGAAAGTTCAGAGAAAAGAACAGAACACAATTATTTCCGCCAACTTGAATACAGGATATATTGACTTAAAACTTCATACCGTAATAACTACGCGACTTGATTCTTACTTTTAGTTCCTTTGATAAGCGTTTTGCATACTAGCCTCAGTGGTGTCGAGCCATAACGCGTGAAGGGTCCTTCCACTCATGATATTGGTCATTTGATCCTATGTTACCAGGTGGACAGAACGGAACTCCCGATGGGGCCTGGTGGGACGTAGTATTGAGTTGCATCTCAATGAAATCGCTTGCTTGATAGAATGAAATCATGGACCACTTCGAAAATAAGGCGATTGTCCTCATTATTCAAGAACTCAGAGCCAAACAAGAGTGTGGATGAGTCTACTTCAAAGGGGAGTAAATTAATCGTATAGTTACGAGCGTTTGAGAACATTGGACAATGCAGGAGAAAGTGATCAGTAGTTTCGCTCTCGCCACACTGACAAGAGGGGCTGGGTGATAAATGATTTTCATATAGGTGAGAGTTAAGACTACTGCAATGCAGTCGCAGCCTGCAATGATATATTTGAGCCGCGCGAGATTTCGCGTTACTGAAGAACTTTGGGGGTCTTTGGTTCCCATCGCTCAGAAAAGTTTTAAAGTTGATCAGTGATGTGTTCTCGCGAACAGGTAAGGGGAGCTTGTTCCACTGATCTGTAACGTTTGGGATGAAAGATGACTGATACAATTGGGTTCGGCAAAAGGGAACGCGGTGGTTATGACTCGAGCGAAGACTAAGTGACGAGCTCGTCTCGGAGACGAGTGGGGGGACTTTGTTGGAGATATGTGGAGGTAACATGCAATGATACATTTTGAAGAACTGAATTAATTTATGTTTGCGGCGTCTTTCTTGTAGGGTGTCCCATCGTGTTTCCGAATACAGCAAAGATTTACTAGCACTGACTGTTGCTCCCGTGACGATTCGGGCTGCTGCAATTTGGATTTTTTCTAGGTCCGCAATATTGGATACAGAACAATTGTCCCAGACAGTATCCGCATATTCCAGAAGGGGCCTAATAAAGGCAAAGTATATTTTTTCTAGGACACTTCGATCGAGATAAAATTTGTGTCTCCTCAGCATGTCTAGACGAGACCAGGCTTTCGCGCAGATGTGGTCAACGTGGTCGTTCCATGTACATGTGCTATTTAGTATGACCCCCAGATGTTTATGTTCGGTAACTTCCGATATCTGAGAACTTCCCAGATATAAAGGTGGATGAGAGTTGGGATTGCTTTTGCGTGATATTAGCATACTCTCTGTTTTGTTGGGATTGAACTCAACCAACCATGTTTTGGCCCAATGCTCAATTGACGCCAGATCATGGTTGATTATGTTTGAGGCTTGAAAACAATAATTGATTATATACTCACTGACATTAGCGTATGGAGGGAGGTTATAGATGTAGAAATAGATGACGAGGGAAAAAATGACTTGGGTAGTGATCACAACCTGATAACAGTTAAGATTATGGGCAAAAAGACGAATAGAGACAGAAATACCTTCAAGGAAGTTTGGGGACTAAAACAAGGAGCCGACTGGAAGCAGTTTCGGGAAAAACTAAAACCAAATCTTGAATGTATACCTAGGGATGCAAATGTCCAGAGTATTTCAGATGGCATAGTAAATAGCCTAACAGAGGCAGGGAAGGAGTGTATAGGAATGGTGAGGGTCCCAACGAGAGAGCTTGGATACAGGGTTAACGAGGGACTGAAAAAGGCTATAAAAGAAAGGAAGGTAAAATGCGCTGCTTACAGAAGAAGTAGGAAGCTTAAAGGGGTGGATAACAATGACACGAGACTAATGAAAGGAGAATATGAACTGGCACGGAAAAAGGTGAATGAGATAAAGGATAATAATAGGAAGGAGCGCAATTGCAGTCTTGCCAGAACAATAAAGAAAACGGGGGGTTCGAGCTCAAACGTATTTTGGAACTGGGTAAATAAACGGGGGAAAAGTAGTGTGCAGAGTATCAAAGTGGATGGGGAAAGTACAGAAGATAAAGGCCGTATCGCTTCAGAGTTAGTCAAGCACTGGGAAAAGATAAACGATAGGCGATGGGGCAGTGGGTCCCCACCAAAAAGAAATACACTGGTGGAGGAGAACCTATCCAATCGTGTATGTAGCGAAATAACGGCAGAAGAAGTGCGGAACGTGGTCTCGAAATTAAAAAATGGTAAAGCGGGAGGGACTGATGAAATTCCGAACGAATTCCTCAAAAATGGAGGGGAGGCACTTATTGAAGTCCTGACAAACCTTTTCAACCTGGCTCTGCGAAAGCAAGAGGTCCCCAGAGAGTGGAGGGAAAGTAAGGTGTCGTTCATACACAAAAAGGGGGATAAGGAAGTTCTAGATAACTATAGGGGGATATCAGTTAGTAGTAACATCGGAAAAGTATTCTGTAAGGTCATATACGGTAGACTAGAGGAAGTTATAGAAGAGAAAGGTTTTTTAGGAGAAATTCAAAATGGTTTCAGGAAAGGACGAAGAGTCACTGATCACCTATTTATACTCACCCAACTGATAAAATCAACAAAGGCTGAAAAGAAAAAGATGTTTCTGGCATTTCTAGATGTGAAAAAAGCATACGACCGAGTGTGGAGGGAAGGTATGTGGCGAAAGCTCGAGGGCATCGGACTGGGGGTGACTTTGTGGGAATCATGAAAGCACTGTATACAGATGTGCAAAGCCAACTCAGTCTAGGGAGTATCACTACAAAACGAGTCCCTATGGATATAGGCCTCAAGCAGGGGTGTATCTTTTCACCGATTTTGTTTGCATTGTATGTTAAAGATTTAGGGGACGAACTAATTCAGAGTGCGGAGGGGGTAAATGTTGGAGACATAAAGATACCAGGCTTATTCTTTGCGGACGACATGGTGTTAATGTCTAGAACTGAACAGGGGCTAGAGAAACTGCTGGAAATTGTTGGTAGATATGGGAACACTTGGCGGCTCGAACTAAATGAAAATAAAAGCAAGGTAATACCCGTTGGACGCAAGGTAGATATGACGAAGAGATGGAGAGTGGGGGAGTTCTCAATCCCCGAAGGGGAAAGCAAACAAATCACTGTAGGAGAAACGGGAGAGTATGAGTATCTAGGGGTAAGCATAAATATAACGGGAAGAGGGGTGTACAGAAATTACTCAGCCAAACTGATTCTGAAGGGGAAAAGAATTCTGAACCAACTAAAACTTTTAGGGAAAAATAGTTTCAACAAGGTCTTTGTGGGGAAAACACTGTGGGAGAGGGTGGGTTTACCAAGTATAACGTATGGCACGGACGTGATTCCATTAAACCAAACCGTTACTAAGAAGTTGGAAAATACTCAAAATGATGCCGGCAGATGGATAACAGGGTCGAGTAATGCTGCAGCTTTGGAAGCAGTAAGGGGGGAGCTTGGGTGGATGAAAATCAAGGACAGGGTAGATTTGTGAAAACTGTGTTACTTTAACTACTTGAGAAACCTGCCTGACAACCGGTGGTGCAAATTGATGCTCGATACCATTTGGAATTCTAATATAGAAACGGGGTGGTCAAAACATGTGAGGGAACTAATGGACAATTATTCTATAGTGGTCACAAACATAGAAGTAGGAATGAAAGAAGGCAAAAGGTTTGTCAAAGAGAGAGTCATGGAAGATTGCAATCGAAACTGGCGAGCAGGGGTTAGCGTGAAAAGATCACTGCAGGGGTTACAATATAAAGAAAAGCCAGCTTTTGAGAAGTACCTAGATGGCACCTTTGGAGGGTCACTGCTGTTCAAACTGAGATCAAGATCACTGGAGCTTCGGGGAAAAATTGGGAGAGATGGGGAAAAGGGATGCCAAATGTGCCACTCTGGAGTAGTGGAGACCCTGGAACATTTTCTCTTGGAATGCCCACAGTATATACCTCATAGAATAAAATTTACTGGAAGAATAATGCAGAAGTGGGGTGAAGAAACAAAGGATAGATGGCTGAAGGGGGACACGAGGGAGAGGGTAGGAATGCTTATTGAAGAAATTGAAAAAGAGGAAGTGAGGGACACTATTAAGCAGTTTATATCTGAATGCTGGGAGGAGAGGAGGGGAAGAGGGGGTGGGGTGCAGGGGGAATGATGGCCTTCTCTTATGAGGACCGCGACAAATCAGCGGCTGGCCAAAGAGTTATTATTATTATTATTATTATATTATTATTAAACAACATGTGCAAATGGTCTTTAGATAAAAGATTATCTCCTTCTTGGTAAATCACTGTTGCAACGGTGATTCAGTGTGAAGAGGATTATTTCCTTCTTGGTAATATAATTCACTGGCTACCAATTGTGCTACTGCAAAAACGTGAGTTGAAATGGGGTTTGTCGAACAGGCTAAGCCTATTTAAACGTGTGTAGGTTCAAACTGGTGATGTCTCATTGTGACGAAGAGATGTGCATTCAATTTTAGAAAAAATAAAAATTACCGCACACGTTATCTGCATGAAAACGGTCGTACCAACAAGTTCATTTCATTTTCGTTCAATACACTGGCCATAGGAATAGATGGATGGGGGGGGGGGGGGGGGGGGGGGGGGGGGGTGGGGGGGGGGGGGGGCATTGGAGTCCGGGACGTTTCAATTTACCCTGGGGCATTGTGTTCCCGATATTTTTGAAAACTCAACACGAAAACGTGCCGGGTAAAACACATAGGTCGAAACTACCACTGGACGCCATTTCAGCCACCGATCATATTCTGAGAAACTAAAACTAAAGGCATTATAAGCTCCTAACATACTGCCAATTGACACCGTGCTTGAAATTTAATTCCTTCTTTTGAACTGTACAGGACACGTTACAGGCAGAGGAAGGTCTGTAAATTGGTACTGGTTAGTTTTACATAACGTTTTCTACTTCGCAGCCGTTGTATCCTACCCCCACCCCCCCTCCGAAAATGCCGGCATAGAAGTTATGGACAAAAAAAAAACGACATGAACATAGTTATGCATCAATTGTCCCTCCCACCAACTCTCAATACCCCTTTTCACTTCTCCGCCCTCCATTGCGCCATTCCCCAAAACTCTGGAGACTGAATGCCCTGAAGTTTCCAATTTGATAGAAAAAATACTTTCTGTTCATCGCCTCAGTGATTTCTTGAATGACTTGATGCCGTAATACTCTTAGCTACGTCGGATGTCATTTACCACTTAATAAAGGCTTCGGTACCCCGGTATATTGTGCATTACAAAATATTTCAATGGCTGTGGATGCAACATTTTAAAAAATGTCAATCATTTAAATGCAGCAAATCTCCTTTTGCCATTCAAATAGTTGGTAGTTCTGCCATTCAAATAGTGGATAGTTCAGATAAAAAGAAAAAAAAAAAAACAATGGAAAAGGTACTCTTAGACTAGCAGTAACCGTCCCCCTTTCGTGTTTTCACAGGTGCTTAATTACAGTAGTTTGTTTTGTAATTAAACTGGTGGCAATTAGACGTTCACCGAAATTGGATTAAGTGCCGGGCATACAAATCAATCAGCTTCCTATTATTGTGCAGGCCTTCTGAAGTTATTGTTTACAAAAACAATGCTCTGATCTCACAATGCACCCCGAAAAGTAATTAAGTATTCATGAAATTGAATTAAATATTTTGAGAATGGCGTCAATTAATCCATTCCCGACTTGTGTATTGTTTCCCGACACTCAGCATTCCTTCAGTTCAGTGTACTCACAGTGACATGATTTTATTCTCATCACATTCAATAGCAGCCTTACCTTTTTCTGAATTCATGGCGCATTTGAATATTGAAATTCCATTGCATCTTAATACGAACGCTTATCATTTTGAGTCTAAGGATTTTGCGAGAGCGTGGTGAGGGAAGGGGAACCCATCGGCAAGAATAACGTGTTTGAGCCTTTTACCCAATTCATGTAGCGGCGAGACGGGGGCGAACACAAGAGGTGTGCCCCTGAAACAAATGTGAAATTCGAGACAAAAAAAAAAACCCCTCAATTTCCTTGACTGAATCTGCTTGTGTCCATAATTTATAATTTGTGGAAGGCATCAATAATTAGGCCACATCACCGGGGTGGGGGCACAACTGAAATGGGGGAGGGTTATGTGTCCATCAGCCTCCCCCCTCCCCAACCCCCCCCCCCCCTACTCCGCAATCTCTTTGGTGCAGTAAATAAATGTCTACATCTGTAGATCAGCACTCTTTGCTTCCAAGGTTTCACGACAATGATGTGCATTTATTTAAATCATGGTGTGTGTATGTACTCCTCTAAGCCTAAGGTTTCTCTTGGAATGGTTATTTTAAATGGATTTTAGTTTCAGCCGCATGCCCGGTGCAGAGCCTGTCATCCATCCACCAGCACATCTGGCGAGTTTCGAAGAACGTACGGTCTTCATGGCCCTGCCAAAATGATCAAACAGATTTAATGGTACTGTACTCATTACTAAATTCCTAGGTAGGCCCTGGGTGATTTATCCCTACCCCCCCCCCCCCCCTCCCACACACACACACACACATACACACACAAACCGAGTTGATTTATAGATGGCTTCCGGAATGTAAATCAGGTCTGGGCTAATTTACTGGATAAGTTCCGTAATTTTCGGAAAACTGAGGACGAGTTGACAATTTCTGTTTAACTTTTTATGATCAAAAACTCGAAAGGTGCAAATTGTTCCAGTAGTAGGCCTAATCCACAGGGAATTTAACCATGCCAAGAGTTCACTGAGCTCTGTGAAACAACATTGAACTGGTTTAGTGGTTAATTGTCTTGTACATACTTACAATGGAGGCTCTTATTACGCCCATTTAACCTAATTTAAACTGAGAAATGAAGGGAATGGGCTGTAATGGGACAGCTGGATAAATTTTTTATCACTATGCGCTTGATGCTGCCGCGCTTCCATAACCCATAATTAATAAGGGCACGACAGCATCGATCCAAACAAACTGTCAGATATCCTTTTTTCGATTTCTAAGCCTGTGCCGAGTACCTGTGTTTGTTTTGGCATTCAATGCGATGGTGATATCATCGATAATTAGAAGATTCAATACGGGGAAAAAAAACGAAAATCAGAAGCCGATTCTAACCCCTGTTTTCCAATGCACGCACGCAGAAAAATGAGAACTGAAGGCCAACGTGTGGTCTAAACTATTTAAAATGAACAACACCGTCACAACGAAGTTTGAATAGAAACAATTGAGACTGAGTTCGCTATGACATTAACTTGACGTATAATATTATGATGACGTATTTTGTTCTCAACATTTTAAAACTGTATGTTAATTCAGCGTGAGGTGATTGAAAAATTCAAGAATTGTCAGTGTAATGTATTGCTCATTAATGTTATTTTCACGGTGACATTGTCGACAGAAATTGTCAAGAATAAAATGTGCACGTATCTATAAGACTTTGTTTTCTTGAGGTGGAGTTGATGTACAGAAGTTAATTAACGCTAATCCTTTACACTATTATCTCCCAGGTTACGCGACATGAGCTAATCCTTTTCTCTTGAAATGCCTCACTGGATTTAATTATTGCTAACTCAGTTGGCGTAATATCGGACAGGTTTAAATATTTTCTCTTAACTCGGACCTGGGCGATTCATGTAATCGTCGCTTGCAGCGTAGTGTAACAGAAAAATATGATCAAACTGTCAGAATTGTCAGAAATCTGATGATATTTCTATTTTCAGATTTTGGGGTTCCATTTTATATCGAGGCAAGCAAAAGCAAAAAGCTTTCATTTAACCCTCTACCCAACGCAGACGATATCAAAATTTATTTTTTTAAATATCATTTTTTCAAATTTTTCCAAAAATTTCGACAAAACCGTATCATGTCACCCCTCGTTGGAACGAGCTCGATGAGCTCGTTCCAACGAGGGGTCACATGATATGGGTTTGTTGAAGTTTTTTGAAAAATAATATTTTTTCAACTACTGAATTTGCATATTACACGGGTGTTTGCGGGCGATTCGTTGGGTAAAGGGTTAAACCATGAATGCCTTATGTTTTGTGTGCCCTTATACCGTGGATGTTGCAGGCTCTCATATACAATGGATGTTGGGTGTGCCCTTTGCCATGGCTATTTGTCCAAGGCATTTCGCAGGCCTGGCATTCTGAAAAATGCAGGAGGGCAAAAAATCGCTCTCCTCAATCAGCTTAGGAGAGCAATTAGCTTCACACAGAATTTAAGTATCCAATTGAACGAACTCATTGAAACTGAAACCAACAGACTACATCAGTGATTTTATTAACTTTACTAAGGTAAAGCGAAATCTCTTAGACATCTAGATGTCTCACTCAACAACCGAACACACACTTGACAAGACCCCAAGGGGGTTGAAGGTGGTAGTGGTAGGCATATGACTTTCTTGGACAACAGGTTTGCTTGAATTTACAGTCAAATCCTGGTGCAAGTGCTTCAAGTGACAGGATAGTAGTAATGGTAGTATATTATAGTGTCAATATTCCTTGAATAATTACCCCTCAAACTGTGATGTCAGTTGTTGAACTTGAAACTGACAGAAAAAAAAATATTGCTGTGACCCATTTTGCTTCAAATGATTGCAACTGTGTTTGGGTATGGTTGCAGCCATTACCTTTTTTCCACTAAACCACTTTCAAAATGAAATTACGTGATGTTATGTGACTTCGAAGTTAAATTACATTTTTGCTTTACAACAAAAATTTAATGTGAGCATAATACATGTAATCTCAATCATCTCAGACCAAAATATTTAGGAGGGCAATTTTTCGCTCTCCTTAATTCTTTCAGGAGGGCAGTAAGGAGAGCTAAAAAATCGCTCTCCTGAAATTGCCAAGCCTGATTTTGACCAATTAAAAGACAGAATTTATAGGGATACAGGGACAAGTATATATATTCAATTAAGAGCTATCCAATTAACCCTTTACCCAATGCACAGGATATCAAAATTTATTATTTTAATTACTGTTTTTTAAATTAAAAAAAAACAACATATCATGGGCTTGTTCCAATAAGGGAGTCACACGATATGGTTTCATTGAAATGTTTTAAAAAAAAAAATGTTTTCAACTGCTAAATTTTAAATTATGCGGGTACATGTGGTCGATTTGTGAGATACAGGGTTAAGTAGTCTCCACTGAACTTCGAGAACAGTCAACACGACACCAACAATATTTATTTTATTTTTCAAAATAGGTCTGGTCAGTGTCAATGTGGAGTTGTGGAGACTTAATGAAAGTTATGCATTGTAAACAGCTTGCGGAGCTTGTTTCAATGAGGGGTTGTATGTCAAATGCCTTGATACATGTTTTACTAACACAACAGTTTTATGTCAAATGCCTTCATACATGTTTTACTACCACAAGACTTTACTAGAGCTGTAGGTTAACAGAAACCGAACCGAGGTTTTTATTTTTTTTTAAAAACCGAAACCGAAACCGTCGACATCCCGTAATCTAAGGTGTTTCGTTTTTTATTAAATACTCTCTTGCTTCAGAAATTCACTGACTGTAGCCATCCCAGAGTAGTGAGAGTACCCAGACACTGCCAATGGCAGTGTATGGATAATCTCACTACTCTGGGAAGGCTACATTCTGTGAATTTCCGACATTTCAGTTTAGTTGTGTTTGCAGCTTTCCTCAATGTGCGTGTAGGTGTCAGACCTCGAAAAATGGCCAAGCACAATAAAAGTTCTGCATATTCAGGTAATTATTATATTGGCCTTCCTGATTCTTCATGTATTATAGCTTATTTCGGACGTTCATTGAGTTTCACTCAATTCCACTGCCATTCAGTTATGACTCCGGACATAAGAATGAGTTTTATTGAATTTTATTTGGTCTCATGAACAAACCGAAAACCGAACCGAACCGAGGTTTTACTCCACCTGATAAACCAAAACCGAAACCGAACAAGAAATTTAAAAACCTACAGCTCTAGACTTTACCTAATGAATCAGCTGCATCCACCCACGTAATTTATAAATTAAGCAGTTGAAAAAATATATATTTAAATATTGAAAATAATTTGTCTAAATAAAGCTCAAACAGCACAGGAAAAAAAGAATTTTCACCCAGCTTTCCGTCTGATGAAGACCTTCTTCAGGGTACAGACACAACAAGAAAAAATACACGCAGACGGCAAAAGAAATGAAATGTGGCAATAAAAGTTCTTGTAAGCCAAATTCGGAATGAACGAGTGTGTAATGCAACCCGAAAAGAAAAGAAACCGGGGTAAAAGTTGAAAGCATAAGGTAAAAAAAAAAAAACGTACTGTTAGACAAATTCTGAAAAGTATTCTAGAAAGTCCTAACTACCGGTGGAACCCAATTTTAATATACCCTTAACTTCAAAAATTAAAAGGAACTGGAATTTTAGAACTGTCAAGATACTTCCATGTATTACATGAAAGTATAATAACTGCATGGACGATTTAAACAAATTTGTTTGCAGTCCGTTGCCTTAAAATGCACCAAGTAGCCTGCAAGGAGGAAATTTTTGAGTTAGGTGCTTTTCGATCTAGCTGGTGCGAAACTAAAATATTGAAATTATATATTTAAAAAAAACTCTCAACAAAACCAAATCATGTGACCCCTTCAATGGAACAAGCTCGTTCCAATGAATGGTCACATGATATGGTTTTGTTTAGAGTTTTAAAAAATTTAAAAATAATTCTATAATAATGTTTAAAAATGATATCGTGTGTGTTGGGTAAGGGGTTAACCCTTTACCCAACAAAACCGGCCAGCACTATTCACAAAATTCACCATTAAATTTTTATTACTTTTTCATTTTTTGTCACAAAAACATAGGCTTATGATCCCTCACTGGAACGAGCTCGTTCCAATGAGGGGTCATAAGCTATGTGTTTTGATGCACAGCCACAAATAATAAAAAAAATTAGCGCTTCTACTCTAGAATTTTATTTGCAAGTGTCGTTTTCTTTCCGTGTTCGGAGGGTTAAGACTCAAGTCAAGAGTAAAAATTTGAAAAATAACACTGGCACTGCATTTTGCAATTTTTGGCATTTTTTTCATTTGAGATGTTTGCTGTGCAGCAGGGTCCTACTATTTAACGAACACAAACGAACATAAACGAACAGAAGAGAAAATAATAGGAAATACAAGTTAAAAACAAGAGGCCCCAAGGGGCCTGAGGGCGCTCACCTGACATGGTAGCCTAAATATCAACCCAGAGAATTGATTTCAACAAGTTGCATCTGATCCTCCTAAGAAAAGCTTATACCAAATATCCAAAGATTCTGACCAGTGGATCTAAAAAAAAAATAGAAGATTTTTAAAGAAGATTCCTCATATTGAACTAAGTTATAATTCGGGCTCCCACAGTGAGTCCAAATATGGACCTAGGGACTTGGCTTGAACAAAGTTGAATCTCACTCCCTAAGCATGGTGCATACCAAATATCAAAAGATTCTGCCTGCTGGATCTTGAGAAGATTTTTAAAGAAAATTCCTCATTTTGAACTAAGTTACAATTCAAGCTCCCACAGTGAGCCCAGATATGGACCAAGGGACTTGGCTTGAACAAACTTGAATCTCACCCCCTAAGCATGGTGCATACCAAATATCAAAAGATTCTGCCTGCTGGATCTTGAAAAGAAGATTTTCAAAGAAATTTGCCTGAAATGCATTAACTTCGAATTCGGGCTTCTATAGTGAGCCCAAATATGAATCCAGGGGGCCAATTTGAACAAACTTGAATCAGATCCACCCCACAATGTTGCATAACAAATAACAAAAGATTCTGCCTGCTGGATCTGGAGAAGAAGATTTTTAAAGAAATTTGCCTGAAATGCACTAAGTTCGAATTTGGGCTTCTATAGTGAGCCCAAATATGAATCCAGGGGGCCGATTTGAACAAACTTGAATCAGATCCACCCCACAATGTTGCATACCAAATATCCAAAGATTCTGCCTGCTGGATCTGGAGAAGAAGATTTTTTAAGAAATTTGCCTGAAATGCACTAAGTTCGAATTCGAGCTTCTATACTGAGCCCAAATATAAACCCAGGTGGCCGATTTGAACAAACTTGAATCAGATCCACCCCACAATGTTGCATGCCAAATATCAAAAGATTCTGCCTGCTCGATCTGAAGAAGATTTTTTAAGAAATTTGCCTGAAATGCACTAAGATCGAATTCGGGCTTTTATAGTGAGCCCAAATATGAATCCAGGGAGCCGATTTGAGCAAACTTGAATCAGATCCACCCCACAATGTTGCATACCAAATATCAAAAGATTCTGCCTGCTGGATCTGGAGAAGAAGATTTTTTAAGAAATTTGCCTGAAATGCACTAAGTTCGAAATTGGGCTCCTATACTGAGCCCAAATATGAACCCAGGGGGCCGATTTGAACAAACTTGAATCAGATCCACCCTACAATGTTGCATACCAAATATCAAAAGATTCTGCCTGCTGGATCTGGACTCTGGAGAAGAAGATTTTTTAATGTTTTTCCCATTGCCTACAGTGTTAAAAAGTGCTGACTCAGCACTTTTTCAAAGTCCCGAAACTGTACCCTATGATAAAGCCGATGGCAATTTTTTTTTACCAATCCTTTCTGTTGGTCCCAAGGAAGCTGCACACCAAATAAAAATTCTCAGTGCCGTGCAGTTTTTGAGATATAGGCGTTTTAATTTTTTTCTATTTTTAGCTCCTGTGGTTCCCACGGGGCTACAGGAAAAAAAATTTCTGCATAAATTAGGTACTTATGACCCAATAAGCCCTCACATAAAATTTGGTTCAAATTGGCCTCTCGGTTTAAAAAATAGAAATTTGGGGTGGGGCCAAAATTTTTGCTCCTCCCATAACATCGCCAAGTATAGACCTACAAACTTCTCTTGAACAAACTTGAGTCTACACCTCAAAAGGAAGCTGCATACCAAATATCAAGTCTCTGCTATTGCTGGTTCTTGAGAAGAAGATTTTTTAAGAATTGGAGCATTTTTGCCCCACC
>CM062292.1:168630363-168798436 GCA_031216915.1 Pictodentalium vernedei
GACGACGCACCCACCCCATCCTAGGCTTAGACTTAACCCTTGGAACCCGAAAGACTGGTCCGGTATCGTGATATAACCTGACATCATTAAGTAGATAGTTGCTCGGTGAATTTGCGTGGTAGACCAAGCCAGATTTTCAAGGCTGCACGTTGAAAATACTGATGGTCTTCCTCCAAGTAACGAATATAGACTCTTCCATTTAATGACACAAAACTGGTGTGGAATATACCACTATGGTAAGGTTAATCCCATTTAAATTGCTTGTTTTCATAAAATTTGTTAGAAAAATAGTAAACGTATTTGTTTCTAAGCCGAAATCTAAAATAAAAAACAGTGTTACTGCAAAGGTAAAATACTTACAGCCAACGTTAGATTTGTAACTGTTACTTTTTGCAACCATCGTCTTCGTTATCATAATGTCTTTAAAACTTTGTCTTTTCTTATAGATAAATATGATGAGAAGACCTAGTAAAATAACTGTTATAACACAACTGGTACCAACCACAATTCCGTCGATGTTAGTAAATGTATTCGCTGAAGAAGAAGAAAAAAGACTCAGTCATTTGGTGACAAAATAAATTGTAAAGGTAAATGATTTTTATACTGTGTTACAAAACAGATTAGATGTTAACCATTTCACTTACTAATCAGTTAACACTTTACCCAACGTAACGGACAAAACCGGCCAGCGCTATTCTCAAAAATCGCCAGTTAATTTTCATTATTTTTTCATTTTTTTGTCTTAACCCTTTACCTAACATGAAAAGCAGACGACACTTGCAAAAAAAATTCTTGAATAACTAATTTTTTTCATTTTTTGTCTCAAAAACATAGGTTATGACCCCTCGTTGGAACGAGCTCGTCGAGCTCGTTCCAACGAGGGGTCATAACCTATGTTTTTGAGACAAAAAATGAAAATATTTTGAAAATTAATTGGCGATTTTTGAGAATAGCGCTGGCCGGTTTTGGCCGTTACGTTGGGTAAAGGGTTAAAAACATAGGTTATGAGCCCTCATTGGAACGAGCTCATCGAGCTCGTTCCAATAAGGGTCATAACCTATGTTTTTAAGACAAAAATGAAAAAAATTAGTTATTCAAGAATTTTTTTGCAAGTGTCGTCTGCTTTTCATGTTAGTTAAAGGGTTAAACTAATCAGTTATCACCAGTTAGCCATTGTAAGTTACCGCTTTCATTCTGGTATGCTTGTGAATCTGCCTAAAAGAACAATCTAGTGAGCAAGCGAAGCAGCGGTCGACGTTAACTGACGTACCCGTGATCCGACCGAATAAGTCCGCAAGGCCGGTTGTGCACGTCCGCAAACCGAATAAGTCCACAAAACGAGAGTCGATTGTGTCAGCAGGTAGACATTGGGCTTGACACAATCGGCATGAATGTTGCACACGTAATCGCTCCCGGGTCAGTCAGCGGACACAATCGGTTTTCGTTTTCCAATCGAATAGGTCCGCAAAGCCGATTGTGTCCACAAGCCGATAACGTCCACAAAACCTGCGAAGAGAGTCCTCTTATATTTTTCCGACGTAATCGAGTCGCTGACACAAAAGGCTTGGGTTTTACGGACGTAATCGGCCGCGGTCTGTTAACGGACACAATTAGCTCGTTTGCAGACGCTATCCGTTCGAGTTTTGTGGACATCATCTGCTTGCAGACACAATCACCCCAAGAGACCTATTCGGCCGAAACAAACACATAAACGCTATAGATTGTGATCACAAACATAGCTGATCAAGAGCGGGCAAGGTAGCTCAGAAGCGGTGGGAAATCCACGACAGGGAGGAGCGGGTGCAAATATCCAAGACGCTCCGGACATACCCTAGTTCGGCCTGGTGGAAGAAAATAAGAAACATATGGATCCACAGAAACGTCTTATCTTTGATTCCTAAGGTTTTACAATGGCAATATAAGGCCAAGAGAAACAAGAGCAACGCGAAGCATGGCGTATGCCCCCAACGATGTGAAAGGGTAGGTAAGTCTGTGGAGGCATAACCAAAATCAAAAGGAAGCTTCCTCTAGACACCAACAATGCATCACAAAAAAAATTATTTGATTCAGCATTCATTAGTTATTGAACGGAAACCAAATCCAAGATGGCTACTGAATTGGCCACTGGTGGACATCCTGGTTCAGCTGACTGGTCCAACATTGAAAGCAAGCTTCCGCTAGACACCAACAATGCGTAATTAAAAAATAATAATGATTCGAGTCAGCATTCATTAGTTATTGGACGGAAACCAAATTCAATATACCAGCCATACCGGCCATATTGAATTGGCTGGCTAGACCAAAATCGAAAGGAAGCATTGTCTAGTCATCCACAAGTAATCCCTAAAATTACGATTTGATCAAATAAACGGTACTTTAGTTATTTGACGGTAACCAAAAGTGAACGGACGGACGACGGACGGACATGGTGAAAACATAATGCCCCCGAGAGGGTCGAGGGCATAAAAAAAGGTTTTGATTCTCAAGCAAACCCTCATTGAAATTGAACCCTGTCATTGAACATTTTATTGGCTTTCACTTTCTTCCAAAATTTGAAATCATGATACTTTAAAATTTTACCTTTTTTTGATTTCTGCATATTTATTATCACATGTTTTCAACAAAGCATAATTACAATACAGTGTCTTTATAATATTAGTTTTGTAAACATCCAGTTTACTCTGTTCTGTAGAAAACAACTCATATATTATGGGGACTGCATTTATTTTTTGAAAAAGATGCATAAATTTTACTGAACACAGTTCTGCGGGTGTGCTTCATATTATTGTGAAAATAAATTTTTATTCTGTTTGGATTTGCCTTGTTACAATTTATGGGAGAGTGCCTAGGCACTCTCTCCCATAAGTTGTAACAAGGCAAGAAACTGTGAACACATTTTCCGACCAAACATAATTTACCACTCTACCAATTAACAAGCCAAAAACAAAAATTAAAAAGAAAAGCATCACACTCATTGATTTGAAAAATTAACTGCCCGAGAACCAAATGTATTTTTTATTTGGCCTAAAGTATGCACTGGTCAAAAGGTTCTTAATTTGTTTACATTTACAAATAGTGGATTTAAGTGTGGTAATGTCTGTATAGTGATACATTTGCATGCACTTTTACTTATTGATTGATCATGTAACAATGTTTGTGGAAAAACGTAAGGATAAGATACATGTCCCCCTGTATCTGACTAACTAACGATGTGATCGTGGTGGTTGAAAGTATTGTTAACACTAACTAACTAACTAACTAACTAACTAACTAACTAACTAACTAACTAACTAACTAACTAACTAACTGTCTTGAGCTGTTGAACTTTCGTCACGAACAGTATTCTAACAAAAATTTACATTGATCCAAACTACCATTAAGTCTTTCCATTGTACACTATGTCTCGCAAAAAAGATTACCCACAGAATTATACACATTGGAATGGCCATTCGCCTTTACACTTTTTATTCCTTTTTTGGCTCCAAAAGAAATAAAATGACTATACGAAAACAATATATATAACACCAGTCCTCTTCGGCTTTTGCTATGGTATTGCCGATCATTTTGCCGACTCCTTGGCTGAACATCTCGCCAAATCGCATAATAGTGAGGGAGATAGGTGAAAGATTCTGCAAAATTTCATACAAGCATGAAACTTGACACAGTTGTAGACCTCCATATACCAAGTCATTTCAGATATGGAGACATTTGAAGAAAGCAACACCAATGGAATGGCGGCCATCTTGATTCCGCCATTACCGAAAACCACTATTTCCTCTATATCTCAGAAACTATTCAAGATAATGTCACAACTTTAGTGTCTAGACCAAGGTTTTTAAGTTAAAAAAAGTATGATAAATGCATTTTGAAACCCGTAGGAGCTTTTATTTCTCCGAAACGTCCGAATTGGAGTCGAAAAAACGAAACAAAAAGTTTTTTCTAAAAAACTGGGAAGCCGTAAAAATGTAATAATCGAGTAATCAGGATTTGTTCATTTCAATATCAAAACTTAAACACTTATCTTGTCTGTTAGCTTTTTCCTACACCAATCCGTTTCTGTCTAATTCCAAGTTTAACAGAATGTTACCGAGAATCATAAAATCTTCAACTTGCAACTTCATCGAACGAATAAAACAATTTAAGAAACGAAAAGTAACTGAGGTGAATGAATTGACACCCCCAATGAATCTGTTTTCTGCTTTGTTCAAGTTTACAAGGCAGCACAAATGAAAAAAAATGTTGCCCGCATTTGAAAAGCTAACTATCCATGTGAATGCTATGAAATGGCAAATCTGCATGAATTACATTTTAGTCGACAAAAGGTCCTCTCTCCGGGAACACTTATATGAATATGAAACTAATACTCTATTCACATGACGAGATATAATCCTAGATTTTAGCACACCCTAGATTAAAAAAAATATCTCTAGGTTAATTTAGCAGCTATGTAAACGATTTTAATCCAGGATTTTAGGTAAAATCTTAGACTAAAGGTTTTAGAAATACTCCAGCTAGTGCGGTGGTGTATTTAAGAAGAAATCAAGACTAAACTGAAATTTTGCGACTATGTGAATTTCTCCCGATAGTGAAAGTAGCATAAAATCGAAAAATATCGTATTTGAAAAAGCGCATGTAAATGCAGAGTACCTTTGCAATTTACTCCTGGATTAAAATTTATTCCCCGATTAAAAAATGTACCAGGTGTATTATTTGTCATGCGAATTGCCCTTAAGGGTAACACCTTCCAGCCCAGTTACACAATGCTGTGCATTTGAGAGCTACTTTCATGCACTTGTAATTCCTTTTACATCCCTTTCTGAAGCCGCACTTCAGCAGTTCTCTGCAAGAAGTACTTGCCTCTGGCACGTTTGTCCATTTTGGTCTCCAGATGTCATCAGGATCCCGAGACCATCCCTATTCGGATGGCTGTGGTAGAACAATGACCGTGGAGAGCACATTTGTATGTTGCTGGTCTGATATGCAGTTCAGAGGCATTTCTGGCCGGTGTGATGTATTGCATTGTTCTGAACTTTGTGGCAAAGAGATGCATCCTGGCTTAATCTACGTTTTCCAGTTCACTGGTTCTGTCATATAACAACACTGTATACCTTGCCGTAACATTCATACACTCCTTCGAAACTCCATCTGGTCTTTTTGAAAGGTATAGAAAGGCACTTGTAACTTCAGAATAATAGGACCAAATATCCCAGATAGTTTTCTAGCCAATGCCGCAAAAACCAGAAGTGGTATGAGAGCCTGAGAAAGCGTGAAACATCGGCAAGCACCCCGACCGCTCATATCCCAAACTTCGAGAGATTGTATGGGTAGGGATGTATCGAGATTTCTGTCCAGCTCCGAATGCAATCAATAGCTCCTCCAATTCCGTCTTGTGAAAGATATGGATTGACAGTACAACAATGTCAGTGTCAATTGTTCTAATGATGACTCTTTTGCACCCATGTTTACCAACTTCAGCTGTGTAAACCATCATTCCAGTGCCAGATTCCTCGTGATTATTAGGATGGAGGCCACATACTACAACAGTCTTGGTCAGGACACATTCTCCATGTGTTGCAATAAGGAGTTTCTCTGTCTTAATTTCGTTAATGGACAGCAAGAAAACGAAAGGGATCCACCTTATTGTCACTGACACGTAGAAACTGATGCCAGTTCTTAGGGATATTATTGTTGGTAGCAACCCGTCTCCTGATACTATGGTCTCTCTTCTCTTTTTGCTGTGACTTCAAGGAGTCATCACAATATTCGTCCCAAACAATATCTAGTCTCGCACACTTTTTGAGTTGATTATGTATGTATGGAAGGAAGTCTCCTCTGGCATAGTCACTGAATGTTTTGCATGTCGGTAACGGTTTCAGAATGTTGACAATTACTGCTCGATCTAATAACATGTCATCACATGACGATTCATTCAGTTGACAGGACAAATCACGCTCAAAACATTCAAGAAGTTCAGACTTCGTAGTTTGGTGCAAGGTGCCATTTATACATGTAGACAGAGCTGGTGGACATGCTTGTTTTTCGTGTTTAAAACCCTTTGAACCCCAGCGGCCGCTTTCCGGCCAGGGACATGATACGTCATAAGGTCATTAAATAGGGTGGCTGTACTGTAAATCTGTGGGGTAGACCAATCAATATTTTCAACGTGCAGCCCCGGGGCTGCACGTTGAAAATATGGATGGGTCTACCCCAAATAATGAATGTGGACTCTTCCAATTGCTGCCATTGAGCTGGCATGGAAGATACCACTAGAGTTCAATGGGTTAAAAAAACTCAACAACGTTTCCTTATGAGCTTGGAAGGGAATGTAAAGTCTGGAAAACAAGGCACAGTTATTCTTCAATGATGGTACATGCAGTTTTTTCCTTATTTGGAGCCCTAGATGCCTCACTGAATATGGTGAATATATTTCGCTTGATCGGCCCATATACTGGGACCTCTCCAATGAGAAGTTGCTGTGCGACGAATTCATCATCTTGATTTGTTCCAATGTGTTCTGCTTCTCGGTTGAAGTGTTGACCACGCCCTTCGTATCCAGCCGAACCATATCGTTACTATCTTCAGTGAAAGGATTGCGCATCTCTCCAAAAAGCTTCAACAAGACTTTTAATCTGCATGGCAAATTTGCTTGCGTTCCTGATGTTTCCTCGTGGTGCTTTACAGAAGCTTTAGTCATTCTACTTGTTTTCCTGTCAGTGGATGACTCAAACTGCAATAACTTTAGCCAATTTCGGTCCTTCTATCATCCATTTGAGCAAGCTCTCCTGCTGTTGGAACAATCCAACTACTTTCTACGGAAGCCCATTGGGGCCAACATGTGTGTGGGAGCATTGCGCATATTTGCATTAACATTGCGAATATTCGCATTCAACATTGCGAATATTCGAATTCAACATTGCGAATATTCGCACTCAATTGCGAATATTCGCAATGCATTGCAGAATACGAATATTCGCAATGTTAAGTGCGAATATTCGCAATGTTTATTGCGAATATTCACAATGCATTGCGAATACTCCCAATGTTGAATGCGAATATTCCCAATGCTCGATCACCCCAGCTTCACATGTTGGCCCCAATGGGCTTCCGTAGCTTTCATCATAATAGCTTCAGCGTAGGCAGCAGATTTGATACTTCATCTTTCATTGTTTCGAAAATCGAGAGGGCAAAAAGAGATTTTGCTCTGTTTTACGACTCTAATGGATGTTATGTGAAATAAAAACTCTTCAGGTTTAAAAATGCTTTTATCTTAATCCTTGACCATGAAAACCCAGGTCTAGACCCAAAATTTGTCACATTATCTTGAACATTTTCCGAGATATTGAAAAAATAGTGGTTTTCGGTAATGGCCGAATCAAGATATCCACCATTCCATAAGTGGCGTTTTTTTTCTAATGTCTTCATATCTGAAATAATTCAGCATATGGAGATTTACAACTGTACAAAGTTTCATGCTTGTATGACAATTTGCACAATCCCCCACATATTCGTCACCTATCTCCCCCACTATCAGTATCGGTATACCAAAGAATAGTCCGATAACTTCATGCCACGGCCGGGCAAACATGCCCCCTCTCAACATCAAAATATAGTTACGAGTCTGCTTTCACGCTAAAGCTATGGCCCCTCAAAAGAAGCGAGCTCGACTAGACCGTTTCAAAAAAGGGTCATGAACTACAGACCGGAAGAAAGAGGGACAACATAAAAATGAAAAAGTAAATTTTGGATAGCAATTTTGTGTCCTGTTCCTTGATTCGGCCGATTGACAACATTTAACCCTTTACCTAACATGAAAAGCAGGCGACACTTGCAAAAAAAATTCTTGAATAACTAATTTTTTTCATTTTTTGTCTCAAAAACATAGGTTATGACCCCTCGTTGGAACGAGCTCGACGAGCTCGTTCCAACGAGGGGTCGTAACCTATGTTTTTGAGACAAAAAATGAAAATATTTTGAAAATTAATTGGCGATTTTTGAGAATAGCGCTGGCCGGTTTTGGCCGTTACGTTGGGTAAAGGGTTAACGAGATAAATTGTTTTACTTGTGATTTATTTTCCATAACAGGTTTTAATGGCGATTCGTTTACAGACCTGCGAATTTCGGTTCAAATCGAATCCCGACGCGAATGAGGCAGACAATTTCGAATCGAATCGAATCAAGAATCGAATCTTACTGCTCTTCAAAAGTGTTAATTATTGCACCTTCTTGCAAACGTAAATATTGTCAGTCTCCCCCAAGAATTGTTTTAAACTGTGACTCATCTGTTTGGGCAACTTAATCAAAAAGCCGGAATAGTCCAGAAAATGGAACAGAAGTAGATTTGGAAGCGGAACCTCCTTGAACTCTTCTTCTGTCATCAGGTCTCCTGTAAAGAAGACCTGATGACAGAAGAAGAGTTCAACAGGAGACACTTGGTAGGATTTTGAGAACATCTCATCAATTCGAAAATTTCCGAATTCGTGCGACGGGAATGTAGTCGAATCGAATCTCTGGGACGCTTCTGAATCGAATTTCTTCGAAGGGTTCTCGATATAATTTATAAGCAGACATTGCGTCAGATATTTAGAGACTAAATAGTGACGTCAGAGCTTCCAGTAGTGAATAACTTACGTTTTTCTGCCAGAACTTTCTGGGGCTCTCTTGTGAGAGGTAATATTCCAACTTCTGAAGTGTTTATCTCAAGTGCTTCACTTTCAAATGTCTCTATCTGACCATCTGATGTATTGTAAAAGGCTGCTGTCTGCAAAAGAAATTTCAAACTGAGACTTTCGTGAAGTACAAAGTTGCGTAAATGATATGTCACGTGTAGATATGGATGGATACCTAAGCAACACCTGACTGTACAGTTTGTGGCAGAGACTATTGTCCCCGAGTGTTGTAGAGGTGGGGGAATTTCCAATCCCATTATCACAACGCTCAAGGATGATTTTTCTCCCACCACGCCATCACGTCATCGAAATCAGAATAGAGCCCGTGCGATGAAACTTTACTGTTCTGCCGATTAATAGTACATTAAAATGAACTTCATATTCGGAAAGTGCATCGAAAACATGTCCCCAGAAAAAAAAAATTGAAAATTGAATTTTTCAAAGTCGAAGAAGGGACATGATTCTGGCAAAAAAAATATTTACAAAAGTCAGCCGGCGATGAAATCGTCCGGCGATCATTAAATAGACACATTGGGAGGTTCACGTGTGGTGGGAAAGGTGAATATGTCTCACCTAGGTATCTCACCCGGGACACGAGTATCGCAAGAGGTAGGTGGTGGAACAAATACCTACTCAAAGGAAGAGAAGTTTTGAGGCTTATATTGAACGTGGTAGAGATAAAACTTTGGCCAAATCGTGCCTGCTGGGGGACTTACAGGGGTGCACAAGCAGCAGGCACCATTCATTTTGTAACAAACTGTATTTACACGTGATACGTGCCATTTACTTGTGCTTCGAATTCTTTAATCGGTCCAATGCTGTGTATAGTCCCCGTATTCCCAATGGCCTATACAGATGGGGTATGCCAAGCTTCGAAATTCGAATCGATTCGAAATAGTACACATGATGCGATTCGATTCGGGTCGGGCTTATTAGGAAATTCTCGAATCGTACCTGTAAGTGTCTCCTCTTGAACTCTTCTTCTATCTACACGGGAGACCTGATGACAGAAGAAGAGTTCAAGGAGTTCAGCTTCCGAAACTACTTTAATTTCGTTTTAGAATATTCCGTTTTTTGTTGTTGATTTGGCCAAACAGACGAGTCGCCGATAGCATACAATACTTGATGGAGACTGACAAGTTCTATGGTTGCAAGGGGTGAATATCTACAACTTGAAGAACGATGAGATAATACCGAGATTCGATTCGAGATTCGGTTCGATTCGAAATCTCATCCTGAATCGATGCGGGATTGGATTCGATCCGAACTTTGAGTTTCGCTGCGCCCTACCCGCAGGACACAATACAAGACAAAAAACGACTTGACAACAGGAAACCTTCGCCAAATCAAAAATAGCTCAACCAGGTTTTCGACATGCGTTTGTCACTATTGTTTAATATCGATCAACAATGGCCCGTGTTCCTCGTGCGCAACCACTCCCTCTGAATATGGGGCATGGGAATTTGAGGACATGCCTCCACAAGTCCCCCATCCCAAATAGCTACGCCACCCACCTTGGTGTCACTAGAAAGTTCTGTTTGAAGACCTTCTGCACGTTTTCTTAGGGAGAAATGTCTCTGGCCCCGGAGCCAGGAAGACGACTGATCAGGGAGAGGGATGCAAACACAGCCGTGGTGACCCAAGTCCTTACTTATACAATATTCCAACTACGCTGAAGGCATACCTTGATGATGTAGCTAGAATATTAGTGAGTCAGGATTATAGTTGAACAACTCAAAACTTCTTGAAAAAATTTTCGCGGATAAATAAAATATTCTGGTGGTTGAGACGCTACTTCTTATTTTTTCTAATTAACCCTTTACCCAACGAATCGGCCGCATCCGCTCACGTAATATGCAAATTAGACAGCTGAACAAATATATTATTTTTCAGAACATTTCAACAAAACCATATCATGTGACCTCTCTTTGGAACGAGCTCATCGAGCTTGTTCCAATGAGGGGTCACATGATATGGTTTTGTTGAATTTTTTTGAAAAAAATTAAAAAATGATATTTAAAATAATAAATTTTGACATCGTCTGCGTTGGGGTAAAGGGTTGACGTGTACCGTACTCCAGACAGGTCATACTGGGCCCCAGTTGCCCAAAACGGGTACCACTGCAGTCCATTTTTATAGCCGACTGTGTGAGACCTATACTACAGTACAACCGCCGTGCACTGGTCACTTTCCACGGGTGGGCAATATTTCCACGAACGCAATAATATTAGATTGCAGCCACTAATTTGAGAAATATTCATAAACAATTTTATTTAGTACTTCATTAATTCAAAATTTGCTGCTGCTGATTTTTATTACCAGGTAAACGCATGCGTGCCCAAGCGTGGAATATGACCAATCCACGGTGATTGTACTGCATCAAATCTACTCTCGTAATAATGTACATGATTGCTAACAAGAGTAAATGAATCTTAGATTCCAAAAGAGACAAAAATGTCTCGACTGGAAATATTCTGTGTGTGTGGGGGGGGGGGGGGGGGGGGGGAGGGGGAGGGGAGGGTCAAATACATCATCCAATCCCCTCGCTAAGCCCATGTCTGACCCCATGCCGTCCCATTTATTTATTACACGCCTGTTCTATGCAATTCCCATCTACAGCAACACTAAACCATGCGGAAAATGAAAATCTGTTCCGCACAAATGTGCGGAACGGAAATCTTGGACGGACTTTTTTTTTAAATAGAAGCGGAATTTCACTGTTATTTTCTACAAATCGTGCGAAGCCATTACAATTTGAATCGCTAGCGATAGCTGAAAATAGTCCCATGAGTTCCAATGTGTTCTATGTACCAGTAGGCACATAGAACACATTGAAACTCACGGGACGAAAGAGTAGCACAGGTTCCCCTCGCAAATTTGGTTGTCGATAAAATGTGTTGTTTTTGTTGATAGTTGTCGAATGAATTGCTGAGTGTCCTTCTAATAATTGTTCTTATAGAATTGAAGTCATGTAATAAACACAGAACGACACGCGTGTGAATGGGTTAATCGATATAGCACTTGTGCCATCGCGGAAGGATAAAACTCCTGGCCTGCGGCCTCTCGTTTTATCCTTCCGCGCTGGCACTTGTGCCATATCAATTAACCCGATCACACGCGTGTGTCGTTATGTGTATGTCAGGCGCTGATGGACCGCCCTAAATTTGCTTCCAATTCTCAAGCTTTCCACGCTGTGGCGACAGTAAATTCAAAGAGCATATAAAGTCAAGATTAGTTACCACCACTCTGTAGATGTTACTGGGCTCGAACATTAACGTCACGCTTGTATTATTGGTTGGAATTGTTCCGGCTGCCGCCAATTTTCCCTGAGACACTAAATTATCGATTGTGATCTTTTCCCATCTGACTTCATAAGATACGGCTGTCGTGTTGAACGGTGCATTAGGCCAAATAATCACCACGTGTACGAGATGGGTTGTCGTATCGTGGGAGATGGATGTTACATTTAGATACCATTCCAGTGGATCATCTGCAATGAAAAAAAATGCAAGAAAGCAACTTAAATAATCATTCCGTTCAAAAATTTGTATTTCATTTTCATTTGATCAGAATTCAAAGCACTGAGCTCCAATACAAATTCATTCTTATGACCTCGCTCGCAAATATCGGATGTTCTATTTTTCAAGTGACTGATTTTTCTTTGAAGAAAAAAATAATAGAATAGATCAAAAATAAATAAATAAATAAATAAATAAATAAATAAATAAATAAATAAATAAATAAATAAATTAAAAAAAATAAATAAATAAATAAATAAATAAAACAAAACGACAAGTACAAACAATGGTCTCAAGATATGTAAACGTGTTGGTTGAAACAAAAATGCCATCGAGGTGTCCTCTGTGTGGACTGCCATTGATCGTTCAGATACCAGAAGATCCGCGTACATTCAGTTCGAAAAATCCACATTTTCGCCGGGTCCCCCCCCCCCCCCCCCCCCCAACCCCATGATGCATTTCCCGGTAACTTTTCTTGGCCCAGTCCGCCCCTGGATATTATAAACTCGTATTATGCCAAATTCTACTTTGGGCCCCATATTAACAACGTTCCAACACAGAAACCAACATAGCGGCCCCCCAGTTAAAAAATGAGGGTGGAGGTAGGATAGCGAATTTCCAACTAGGGGAGGGACCGGGAGAGGAACTCCCCATCTAGCCCCTCCTCTAGTTGGAAATTCACTACCGAGAAACATTTTGAAAATGAAGCCATGAAAGGGGGCATAAAATTGATTCTAGTAACTGAAATGCCAACACAATTATGATAGGATTATCAGGTTATTATTATTTAGTGTACTTCTGGGAATTGAACTTATGTGCTAAACAAATGCTGAAGCTGAGAACTTTGAGCAATTCACACTGTCCAAACATTAAATCAGATCTTATGCAGGAATGATCAATTTTCGTTGTTTCATCATTTCGTAACTGTGAATGATGGAATTAACTCAAGATAACGATTTTACATGATGCGATTTTCTTGAAGTGCATTTCGAGGATTTTTTTTTATTACGATGAGTAAACGTTCTATAGAAATCTCGTACCGATTGACACCATGCAAACTTATGAAGCTCGATATTGCGTACACTATAGTTGTAAATAGTAACAGTTGGAATTTTTGCCGATTTGAAACCGAGTTGGAATTTTTGGAAGTGAAGGAGACATCAGCATCACCAAAGAATCTCTAAAATCCAGATAGATGGTATACCCCCTCCCCCACACCCATCCACCCCTGTCGCCACGCCCCTGAGCTAAAGTCATTGAAAGCGCCGTATTTGCTATAATAAACATAAA
Source organism: Pictodentalium vernedei (assembly GCA_031216915.1). NCBI lineage: Eukaryota > Metazoa > Mollusca > Scaphopoda > Dentaliida > Dentaliidae > Pictodentalium > Pictodentalium vernedei. The sequence goes on from CM062292.1 coordinate 168,643,838, forward strand.
TGCTTACTGATCTCCTGGTCAGAATACTCGCTTGTGTGATGATGATTCGGCGGTTTATCATTACATTTCTGACATTGATCTTCAGGTTCTTGACACGGGGGTGTACTAAATGATAAAACTCCTGAGAAGTATTTGTTTGGAACTTCTAATTCTACCCTGACTTTATATTCTGTATTATAACGTAGTTTGGTCAAACTATATCTTGGCTGAAATGAGAAAAATACACGTCATAAGATTCTGAACAAGAAGAGTGTTTCTTGGGCTAATTTTATACGTTGAGGCACTCTCTGGCGATGGTCGTGGCCTGTTCCAGCATGAACGTTGATACCCCAGGTGGCTGTGGGGGATTGTCTCTCTGACACTCGTCGTTCGCAGAATTACGCATATCTCAAGGTAGACGTGGAGCTGTGCACGAGGAAACTCGGAGACAAGAGTTGAAGGGTCAGGAAGAGCTTAATGGAAAAAATAGAGGTAGGAAATAAACACTTTTCCTCATTCTGAAGAAATATAAAAATTATGTTACAACCTGGTGATGTTATCCAATATCCGAATGCGGACTACATCAGGCTTATCTAGATGGCCCACATTATTTTATCTCCATAAAATTTGTTTGTATCTTATTAGTTCTTGCAGTCTGAATCATAACAAACTCTGAAAAGATCAAATACGCCTATAGCTATGTTTGAGGCCTGAGCTTCAGTACTGCGCAAAATGGCCAAGTTCCCCTATAATCTGTAAAGACCATGCACCTGATCCACCCAGGTAGTATCTAGCGAAGAGACTGACTCCGACAATACAACGCTCAAAAGTTCTGTTGCAATTTCCACGTGGACACATTCACGGCGGGAATCTATGCCGAAGTATCTGAAAGATTTTGTATTACATGGTTTGGTATACTGTTCCATTCACTTTCTGATATCATTTGCCCGACGAATCTTCCGCATACATCTGTGTAATTTATAAACTGAGCAATTCAAATAAAACCATTTTTTCAAAACATTTCAACAAAACCACGTCATGTGACCCTCATTCCAATGAGTGATCACATGATATGATTTTATTGAAATTTTGTGAAAAATTTGACAAAGAGTAATGAACCCTTTACCCAGCGGAACGGCAAAAACCGGCCAGCGCTATTATCAAAAATCGCCAATTAATTTTCATTATTTTTTTTCATTTTTTGTCTCAAAAACATAGGTTATGACCCCTCGTTGGAACGAGCTCGTCGAGCTCGTTCCAATGTGGGGTCACAACCTATGTTTTTGAGACAAAAAAAAACTTTTTCAAGAATTTTTTTTTTGGCAAGTGTCGTCTGCTTTTCATGTTAGGTAAAGGGTTAAAATAGCGTATTTTGGTATCGTAAAGGTTGGGTTAAGGGGTAGCTCATAATTTCTATCAGTGACTTACATTGGTTATGACTGGAGTCAGGGGTTAATTGTGAAATCCTGTGATTCATAATTGTTCTATGTTTGAAGTCGGATATAATAACTGTAATTAATGAAAACAAAAATGTCTCTAAATAAATCTCCAATTCCTTGAAAAATCGCGAGAAGCACAATCAAAGCCCCAACCGATAGACCCCACGGGGTAAGTGTCCCACCTTCTAACCCCCCTTCCCTATGCTCCTGAATGGGCACACCCCCTGTGCACGTTGATCTACGTTCGTGAAACCAATATTATTTTGTCATAAATGGAAATCCATCGAATTGTTAGTTCTTAACAGCTTACCTAACATACTTGGATACGACTCCTTTCAAAACATTTTTTTAAATAACCATACAATTCCATTCTATTTACCTCCAAAACATAGCTCATAAATATTTTGGAGCCAAATATTGGACACATAAAACAAAAACTCGAATAGCGAGTTTGTGAATAGATTGGTCGGATGCGGCTATCACACTGGGTTAAGAAGTAAACCACTCTCTTGTGCTGAATCCATCAAGAAAACAAAACCCAAATAGTAAAATATTTTCTCTCTTATATTCTTTTATAGATTGGCATATTACTAAACCCCCACCCAGGGAGCGCGAGGACTCGTTGGTTAGCGTATTGGAATTCAGATCGGAGGAACGGCGATTCGATCCTAACCCACGCCATCTTACTTGGGCAAGACACTTAATTTCGATTGCCAAACTTTAAGAGCGCCGGCGCTCTCTACTAAGACGTACAGCAAGCCGACGATATACTTGCCTTCAACCAGGGATAATCATGCGTGTTAGCGCGCTGAAGAGTCTGATGGATTGTCGCCGCTACTCGGTGATTCCCCCCCCCCCCCCCCGGATACTCCGTTTTCATCCACCTGTAAAACAGTTTGACCCGATACGCCTTATATGCTGACAGGGGCATTGTGAAGATGACCGATTGGGGGGGGGGGGGTGGGGTGGGGGGGGGGGGAGACTTAATTTCTCCCAACTGCCATGACCCAACTCTCGACTTAAGAAATATCCAGCTAAATCATCAAGGTATGACTCATTCGGAGCATGCCTTGATGATGTATAGTTGGAATATTTGTCAACGGGGATTATAATTAAAGAACTCGCTCGTGGGTAAATAAATGTAGTCGTGATGCATGGGCTTCCCAACTTCCTATTTAATTAGTACGTAGAGTGCCCAAAATTGATGATGCTAGGACCCCAACATCCACAGTCATCCACAGACCTCCATTTACATGGGACCGACTGCGTGCTTGGCACAAGTTCAAGAAGAAAATCTAGCCCCGTGAGAAAGATGCATGATTACCAGCAAGAGCGAATCGATATCTTAGACCCCAACCCAGATGATAATGTCCCCACTGGAAAACAAACTACTGGGTGGTATCAGACCTTATTTCCAAAATGAAACGAAATACTGTATTTTGATTGACTGAGAGGTAGGGTGTAACTTGCAATCTACAGTAGCTTTTTTTTTAAACCGTGGTTAACCACGATGTAAAAACATGAATACACAATAGCAGGGTATATGGCTAAAAAGAACCCATTTTTAATTATTAATTCATACCTTCTGCTCGGTTATGTTAGAACAAAAATAAAAATTCAGAAAATTTAGTATTTATGTGTAATAAAATATTACAGATATGGATGTAATTGGAACTGGCTCACTGAGCCAGTTCCAATGACATCCAAATTTGTAGGTTTTGTTAAGAAACTTACAAAGTACAATTGATCTGTCAGTTTTTGCCCACAATGATGGTTAAAGTATTAAGTACACCAAAATTCTTGGAAATAAATCCGTTATCCTTTTGTTTTCCAGGGTGTATGGGAATTTACACAGGTTTGGGAACTCATACACCCTTCGGCTTCGCCTCAGGGTGTATGAGTTCCCAAACAGGTGTAAATTCCCATACACCCTGGAAAACAAAAGGATAGCTAATATTCTACCCTCCACCCCCAACCCAGTTGTACGCCCTTCAAAGATATAAAACACACCTCCACATCCTTGTCGTATTTTATCGTGTTGCTGTAAAATTGACCAATAATATTGCAGGCTTCTGTCATCTGAAACCAGTGAATATTGTACAAATCTAAATCGCCTTCCGGAGCAGGTGGATTATTCCACAAGAGTATAGCCTGAATTGTCTTATTTTGCTGGGACAGGTTAACCGTCAAGTTCATATGGTTCGGATCCTCCACTAATGTTTCCACCTGGGTCATGCTTTGCTTCAGGTCACTTGTTCCATACGGTGGTATACCCATCTCCTCTGCAACGAGAAGCACAATATATTTATTTATTACTTCAAAATTCCCATCCAAAATCCTCTGTTCGACTTAACAGAACCCTACACCATTTCAGAAATATTACAGCACGGCTTTTCTCAGTTAAGTGTGCTTTTGGCAGCAGAGAATGTTACATTCTGGATGCGAGTGGTACGATAACGATGTGATTATTTTTTTCTCATCCGCTTGGAATTTTGACCCAGCGTTATATTTGTACCACAAGTCACTGAACAAAGACAACAGTTAAGTGAGACCAATACGCGCGCGGAAACGTAGAATCATTGTTTATTATTTATACTAATTATGCATAATAATTTTTCCATTGGTCTCAATGTAATCCGACTGGCGTGAAAACATTGCGCGAACAATCATTCCCAGGATAAAAATACAGGTACCGAATAAACACATCATTTGATAAATCCTTCCAATCTCTTTTATATGGATAACACTATGTATTATTCCGTGGTATTTGCCTTTGGCTATGACATGCTGTGATGGAATACATTGGTGGAAAGGGGCTCTTTGAGCCCTTTCCAACAGTGTATTCCAACACGGCATAATCCGTGACCATAAAAACAGAAAACTTTATTTATTTATTTATTTATTTATTTATTTATTTATTTATCTGGGTTTAACGACAGTAGTAAAGGATGACACATGGGCGGACTAATTTAACACTGAAATTCCCATAGACATTTGTTCGCCAGAGAAAATTCACGATCGTGTGTACTTGAGAGAACTGATTTAACACTGAAAATTCCCATAGACCTTTTTTCATCAGAGTGCCATCGTTTCGTGTGTACTCTGGCGAACTGATTTAACACTGAAAATTCCCATAGACATCGGCCGATGGCACTCTGGCGAGAAAATGTCCATGGGAATTTTCAGCGTTAAATCAGTTCGCCAGAGTACACATTTATCATCGGCCGATGGCACTCTGGCGAAAAAATGTCCATGGGGAATTTTCAGTGTTAACCCCTTACCCAACGTAACGGCCAAAACCGGCCAGCGCTATTCTCAAAAATCGCCTATTAATTTTAATTATTTTTTCATTTTTTGTCTCAAAAACATAGGTTATGACCTCTCATTGGAACGAGCTCGTCGAGCTCGTTCCAATGAGGGGTCATAACCTATGTTTTTGAGACAAAAAATGAAAAAAAATAGTTATTCAAGAATTTTTTTTGCAAGTGTCGTCTGCTTTTCATGTTAGGTAAAGGGTTAAATCAATTCGCCAGAGTACACACGAAAATATGGCACTCTGGCGGGAAAATGTCTTTGGGAATTTTCAGTGTTAAATCAATTCGCCAGAGTACACACGAAAAGATGGCACTCTGGCGGGAAAAGGTCTATGGGAATTTTCAGTGTTATATCAGTTCGCCCAAGTACAAACGATCGTGAATTTTCTCTGGCGAACAAATGTCTAAGGGAATTTCAGTGTTAAATTAGTTCGTCCAAGTGACATCCCTTCCTAACGACAATTTCGACAGCCAGGTTCACCTATGTCGGATATGAGATTTTCATATCAGCCTTTGCATTAATATATCGATAAACATTTCGTGATGTTTTGCCTTTGGAAAAAGAGTCACTTGGATTGCCAGGAAAAAACATGCAAGTAATAATAGTGCGTGAATACACTTGAGATTCCTTTATAAAAGAACAATGGTTCATAATGGGTTATTTTCCAAACACCCAGGCATACTAGGCAAATAGCACCGCATACCGGGGTATTTAAGACCATATCATGGTGAACACCCTAGCATACCCGGCTAATATCCCGGAATACTAGGGTATTTATGGATAATATCATGCTATAACATATTTTACCTTACAATCAACATGTATTTTGTCTGTATTAACTCAGCAAATGTCGTGTATCCGACCCCCTGATACAGATGTTTGTACCAGGGACTCGGATACAAGCACGTTCCTTTCGCGTGAATTCCATTTTTTTTCTTTTTGTTCATCCGTACGAATAAATAGTTCGTTATATATTCGTCTACATTCTTGACTTATCCCCAATATATTGTAAGATAAAATGATTATTACCATGATGTGGATGTACAAAATATGTTTTCGAGTCTCGCTCCGGGTTCTAAGGGTAGATCACGACGCGTCGTGATCTACCGTCAGAACCCGGAGCGAGACTCGGATACATATTTTGTACATCCACATAATGGTAATAATCTCTATGTATAACTACACGGAGCACATAGACCTCTAGCTACGGGTGACATTAGCGGTCCTCGTCATGGGTTTGACTCTCACAGCCACCGTAATAACAATTGTGACAGATAATTCAATCATATAAAATTTATTGGTTTTGTATCCTGGTTTCTTTATAAGAGTTAACGTTCTTCGATATTTTTTTATTAAAGAGATCGAATATTAGACGGCGAAAAAATGATTGTTTATCGTAGCTCCAATTTTCGCGGGGTAAAGACCATTTTCGTGTAAATTTAATGAAATGAAAAGAAATGGAGTTGGGTAAAAAGCTGAAATCAGATAAAAAAAAAAACTCTCAAAAATCACACCCCTGTTACAGACGGTAAGATATATTCGTTACATAGTTTGTTGGTGACCTTATATGGTATAAATGGTGTCAGTTAATTTAAAATTAGGTCACTTACAAACTATGTCACTAATAATACTTAGAAGTTCAGCCACCGACTGATTCGTTGTATAATGAAATGGTACGTACCACGTGTAAAAACACACCGACTACCAAATATCTGATGCCAGTTGCTTCTATACATTCCTGCAAATTCCCTAGCAGAAATGGTTTGACTACAATTTGGTTCTTCCCATCTTTGATCTTTCATCATCAGCCCAAAAAGTGTTTCCCATCTTTGAAAATGTGGGTACGCCTGTTTCGCCTGAAATGTGCGGCAAGTTCGATTGTGTCCTCATGCCGATTACGCCTGCAAAACGCGAGCCGGTTCTGTCCGCCTGCAAACCCAAGGACACAAATCGGCTTGCATTTTGTCGAAATAATCAGCTTGCGTACAAAATCAGTTCGCGTTTTGCGGATGTAATCGGCGCGCGGGCACAATCAGCTTTTCGAAACTATCCGGTTGAACTGTATGAACAACGGAGGTATCTTCCATGTCAGTTCAACGGGAGCAATTGGAAGAGTCTATATTCATTATTTGGGGGTAGACCAATTAATATCTTCAACGTGCAGCCTTGGGGCTGCACGCTGAAAATATTGATGGGACTCTCCCACACATTCACGTAGGTTTCGCTCTACAGTTTCGCACTGCTGCACAGAGGTAAAATTCTAAACATGGGGCACATGTTGAAACTAATACCATGTCAATTATTTTTGGTATCAGGTATATGATTACATTGTTGTTGGACAAGGGAATTTGAAGTTCTGGTCACAGAGCTGGAGTCTGATGCATAGTGGTAAATTACCAGAAGAATTATGGGAAACAGTGGCTTCGAAACTTTGACTGTTTTTTAAAATGTAATTTTTACACGGAGATGTTACTAGGCATATTACTAACAATGAGACGGAAACACAGAATTTTTTTCACATTTTAGAAACAAGGGTTGTAAGCTCCAGGGTTAGGTAAGTGGGGGTAGTGTGAAAATTCTGCTTTTGAGGCTGCTGTGTGGCTGAACATGACTGGTACCGGCATTTTGTCATGCAATTTTGCAGGTTGAAGCCTTGCATTTGACAATAAATTATTTCACCCACATTCAAATTGTTTATTTCTACTCAGTCAGATAGTGTTATATGTTTTTAGTGGATTTGGTAACTGTAATACATGTTATGGGTTAGAAAACTAAGTTAAGGAGTATTCGCATTTGAATAGACTGTATGGCATATTAGTTTTGGAAATGTCTTTAATTGTGGAGCGGAACCTTAGCAGCCATACCACTGCACACTGATGTCAAAATATCTAAAGTTCAGGATGCAATTTTTTCCCATAATGCAACTGGAAATTTAACCAATTCAATCTTGTTTGACAGAGCTCATTGAGAAAATGGCTACTTGAAATTTGGATATTTTGACATCAGAGTGAAGGGAGACTTAATAAAATTATGACGAATCATGTTTTTGGACCGGAAACCAGCCTCTCTTGGGTTCAAAGGGTTAAACATACATCCCTGAATTTGTGAAGTGATTCTCGGCAATAAAATATACTTGCTTCTGATCCTATGGGAAAATGTTTGATGTCGAACAAAAACGAAAATCTAAATCCCAGGTCGCATACCACATTAACAAGAGAGAGTTTAATTAGTGTAACAAAAGAGTGAAACACAAAAAAAATCAAAGCAGACGAAATGAAAAAAATAAAAATGGGAACGAAAGCGGGCAATGAAAAAAAACCCATTCGTTTGTCAGTTTTAGCAGGAGAGCAAGCATTCTGTTCTTGCTATTTTCTACTGTCTAGTTTGTCAGTTGTTGAAATGTTATTTTGGATACCCGCCAATCAAAACTTCTTCAACTATCGTAACATTGAAGTTTACAGCTTACTGCCAAAACAAAACTGACTGACTGTAATGTTGAGTGAGAAAAAAGTCAAAACTTACTTTAATGCATAAAATATATAGAAAAAAACTACCACTTGCTGCGTTATCACTAACACAGTTACGTCATATCCGCTATAAACTTCATAATAAAACTGCAGGCTCGTCTGTACATTGTGATACGTGATATTAAAATACGAAGATTATATTTTATTTTGAAACGAATTTACTTTGTTAATTATAAATTTGTAAGTGTTATGATAAATTATTTAACTGTTTTTCCTTTTGTCGGTTTCATTGCGTTGATCTGTTATCGAACGAGACTCGTATCATTGGGCCCTGCGAAGCTTCGAAATTTTGAGTCGATGATTAGTTTCGATTCAATGTCCGTGGCGCCGATTCGTCTTAAACTCTTCTTGTAATCCTACAAAATGTCTTAGCTTGAAACTATTCCTCTATCATCAGGTCTCCTGTACAGAAGGGGAGGGGTGGGGGTTGTCCTGTACAGGAGGGGATGGGTGGGGGTTGTCCTGTACAGGAGACCTGATGGTAGAATAAGAGTTCAACGAGCTTCCACTTTCGAAACTACTTTGATTCCGTTCTAGAATAATTCGATTTTTATTGATTTGCCCAAACTGAGTGGAGACTGACAATAGTTCACAGTTGCAAGAAAGTGCAATATCGACAACTAAAGAAGCGGTGAGATTTGATTCCGAGATTCGATTTGATTCAATTCGAAACATTCTGCCCGAATCGGTTCGTAGGGCCTTGCAGGATTATCAAAGCTAAAGCATACACTATCAGCAACCTTGTCAGGCTCGGAATTCTGCGAATCCCCCAGCCCAAAAAATAACAAATCAATATTCAAGAATCCACTTCTGCAGTCTCAAGTTGCAGGGATAAACAAAATGCGTTAGCTTCTGTGTACTCAGAAGGCAACGCACTTTATATTTTCAGTTTCAGCTTTATTTTAAATAGTACTTAACTGAAATTGCATTCTTCTGCAAGCTACGAACACCACACATCGTTCAGAGAACACCCATCTGCTGGAACACATTCTACCGTAACAACTACGGCTACCTGATCACTGAAAACGTTATTAATAAAACAACAGCATCACCTAAGTCTGAAACAGCCTAAAATTTTCATTTGTCTTTCAGAACTCATTTTACAATTCAGAAAGCAGGTGGTTTGTACCTATGGTACAAATTCCTCTACTCTTGGGGCGAAACAAAACATTAGCGTAGTGTAATCAAGTTTCGAAATTTGAAAGGATGTGGAGTTAGTGAAAAAAGAAATCGTCACCTCAGATAGCATGTTCGTTGTCATGTTTTGTCCTCTGTGTACAGTAAGCATCACACCACACGTCGCGACCAGGGGGCCAATACTATAAAACTTTTACAATTGTATTTTCTAGAATTGTATTTTCAAGTTATAATTTTAAATGGGCTGAAATGAACCATTAGCATTTTCAAACATGTGGCAATTTGTCAGTGGGCAAATTGCCATATCTTTTAAAATGCTAATATTTCATTTTAGTGAGTTATATTAATAGGTAGAAAATACAATTCTAGAAAAAATACAATTTTAAGAGTTTTATAGTACTGACCCCTGTGTGATTTCGTTCCTCATTACCTCGTTTGTATGACCGACGTCGCCATCTTGCAAAATACTTCTGTATATATATATTTATCTTCCATCGACAAAAAAGCAGTAGATGTGTTGCTTCACAACTGGAGCCAACACATATTATCTACTCTGGTGAATCACAAGAATATGGAAGCTCTATTTGGCTTAAATGCGTGAGCTGCCGCCCGAACCAGGCTTAAATTAACATTTGTAAATTTGCGGCGAAGCGTAGGATAGCGTTCTCCACTTGGCCATTCTGTTCAACTGCCAAGTTTGTAAAATTCGTAGTTCAAACTCTGTCACAGTTTACTGCAGACTTCATAAACTGTCGCATCTACATTGACAGGGAATATTATATTTCACGTGACGTCCTTGCATTCTGATTGGCGGAAAGATGATACCCTATTTCGTGTAGTTTGCATCCACAGAACTGACCAGGCACTACACCCAGGCACTACACGTTTTCTATTTTTAGCACACTACAATATCAGTTTTCTGTTCATACTGGGCGAATAAAACTGATCAGGCTAAATTTAAAAATCGATTCACAGAGGCACAACATCCATAAAACGACCCGGAAAGAAATCTTTGTGGAAAAATCGCCTTTCCATTGTTGAAGTCACATTTTTCGAGTTGTTCATTTTATTCCTTGAGAAGATGATCCATATCTCGTTTCGAAGAGAATGATCCATACCTGGGTCCAACTTTCATGAGAACGCGTCCGGATATGAAAAATCGTTTGTTTCGCTGCTCATATTATTTCGCTATTTAATTGTATGTTTTGGGCAGTAAACGAATAAATAATGGAATTCCCTTGAATCTTCGGTGTTTGTATCCCGTGCTGAACCATTCGGTAATGTATATGTGTGACAAATGTGTGAAAATTATCAAACTGCGTTGTCAAATTTCGAAAATGTTAGCTTTCATTCGCGAGTTGCGCGATTCTAGAATACACAGTTCCGTTTGGGGGAAATGTTTTGTTTACTCTTGCCGAGTGCCGACCGATTCAAAATCTGTCTTCTGCTCATATCAATAATCCAAGTTAGCCGTGCTTTGGAAGAAGAAAACGTTTTTTAAAAACTACATGGTATTTTTTCTATATAACGCTGGTTGGTAGGGCTGCTACCTTGGTAATAGATTAACAAATCGGACAGATGTTTTTCTTGATGGGTGTTCGATATAATATAAGGATTAGTGCATGTCTTGTCGTTGACTACGCCCATATAGTGCCCAGTGAGGTGGTGTAGTTCCCTCCGCTTCGCGGCGGGAACTACACCACCTCACTGGGCACTATGTGGGCGTAGTCGACTCCAAGCCATGCACTATTCCTTAAATATAAACTTCCACTGGAATCTGAATAGGAATATTTTGTGCCTCACCGCATTGAACAAGGCTTCAAAAAGTTTAATTTGATCTTTCAAGTTTTCGTGACACCAAATTCAAATTCAACCATAGAGTTCGTTCTCTACTCTTTGCTCCAACCAAGGTGAAGACACGGAGCTGGATGAGAGTTTCCTAACATAAATTTAAACTTTCTGGATAAACCTTGTCTTTATATACAGTACAGCCGCCGTGGACTGGTCACTTTCCAGGGGTGGGCAATATTTTCATGGATACAATAATATTAGATACCAAACACTAATTACAGGAATAATCGTCAAAAATTTAAGTAATGAAGTAGCGGGTTTAACCCGGTGCTTCATTAATTAAAATTTTGCTGCTGATGATTTTTATTACCTGGTAAACGTATGCGTGGACATCACTGCCCACGCGTGGATTACGACCAGTCCACGGTGGCTGTACTGTACACAATTTCATGGAGTTTTCGCTTTTATTTTTTGTTTAAAACATTTCAAAACGTCACATCTGGCCGTACTGGCATTCTTGTTTAGATGTACATTTATTATTTGAAACCGTATACTTATTTTTAAGGCGCATATTTACATCTCAAAGTGAGTGCTCAGTTTTTTCTCAGAAAACAACTGGGTGTATCACGCACGTAAGATCAAATTGCGTGAACAGGAATAGACCGGGGGAAACAGAATGCCATCACATAAAAAAGATCGCGTGTTTTGACCGAATAGGTCCGGTGGCCCATCCTGTGCGAAAGTCGATTGCGTCCACAAATACGAGCCGACTGTGAACGGCTTGGATTTTTCAGACAGAATCGGCCCGAAAACTGCTTGCGAACACAATCGGCTGAATTGCGGACACAATCGGCTCACGTTTTGTGGGCGAAATCAGCTTGGGCACCAATTCGGTCGAAACAATCGCTCAATCCCGTCATTTCTTTTAAAATATTCAACACACAAACACTTGTTTGTCGGGCGACACAAGACTGCAAACAACTGCTTGTCTGCAAGTCTTGATCATTTTTTATGCTGAATAAATTCACTCGTGTTTTGCATGCTTATTTGAATTGAAGGCTTTGCTCCTGTGAATTGATCCCCGTATGCCTTGGGCCTACCGGAGCTTGCGACACATTTGAGCAATCAAAGCCCGGTCATGAAGATGAGCAGCTCTTTTTGATTTTACAAAATGTTATAGTTGTACGACAGTGGGTTACTTTTGGCAAGTGCTCTCAGGAATGAGCTCGTTTCTCGATGAGCTCGTTTTAATAAATGTTCATCAGCTTTACTATAGAAGTAAAAAAAAATAAACATTGGTAAACACGAACAGGTTTGGGTTATAAACCTGGATTCTTTGCGCATTTTAACGGTTAGCTCGAAAAATTATTTCTCCAGAATTTACAAAGGCTTCAAACGCAACTTATTAAATCTGAAAGGCTGACCTATTGATTTTTCCAAGACTGATAGCTGAAAAAGTTAAAACCACCGAATCAATAGCTCTGAGAGAAATAAAACTACGAGCTGTGAGGATGAGCCATCAAATAAGATAAACATTATGCCGCTCCCTTTACCAAACGAATCGGCCGCAACGCCCGCGTATGTGCAAATTCAGCGATTGAAAAAAAGACATTTCCAAACATTTCAACAAAACTATATCACATGACCTCTCATTGGAACGAGATCGACGAGCTCGTTCCAATGAAGGGTCACATGATATGGTTTTGTTGACATTTTAGGAAGAATTTAAAAAAATAATATTTAAAATAATAAATTTGATATCGTGTCTGCGTTGGGTATAGTATTAAGTTGATTAACATATATTAATTATTATATTCCATTTTCAATACCTTTGAAAATAACACTTTTCGTCTCAAATGTGATGTTGGCCACCGTGCCATCTTCATCTGTTGCTTGTAGCAAAAGTTCAGCATTTCTTGGAATTTCCTCGATACCAAAGTAAACGCTGGTCGAAGCCGTCTGAAAGAGAAGGTTTACAACTAGTTATTTGAAATAACTCTGCTTTGAACTAGCCACCTACTAACAGAAGACAACTATTATCACCTTCACTAAAGAAGAAGGAAAAAAAGTCCCATTGTCTCCCAGACATGGAAGGCAATATTCGCAAGTAAGGCAGAGCACTGGCAGAGTAAAATGTGAGAAAAATGCCTCTCGTGGTTTTCTTCTATCATGATATCAGCCTCAGTCAGTTTGAGAGGCTGCGCCATCAATGAAGAGACGTCACGACAGGAGATACACAATTTTTGTACTCACTTTCCAATTGGCTACAACAAAAAAACAATAAAATAAATAAATAAATAAATAAATAAATAAATAAATAAATAAATAAATAAATAAATAAATAAATAAAATGTTATCCAAAGAAGTAAGTTAGTCAAGTTTAAAAAAACATTTAAAAGAGGATCTTTGAGGCAATAAATTCTGCGGGTAACAAAGGCTTGAGGATCCAGAAACAAATCAATCGGGAGGGGTGTTTATTAAAAAAAAAAGGTCAAGATTATGATTCAGTTCTCAGACCAGCAGTCAGATTGTGTAAGGAATTCGATGTTGTTATGACCTGAGAACAGTCTATCCCTTGAATAGTCCATCGCTTATTTTTAGTTTCAGTCGGATGGAATATTTCATTTGGTCGGAAAAGCGAACCATTAAAGTTCGCTTTTCCGACCAACTGGAATGTTTCATCCGATTGAATTTAAAAAAATATCATAACCTCTCTTTCTATCAACGCAAGAAATGTTTCTCAATCGAGACTTGATTTTGGCCGAATCTTTGATGACATTAGGATCACACTGTTGGGCATGTTTGCTAGCTAAATATACTACTCAAAGTTTGCTAAGCACCAAGTACATCCAACTACCTGTTCTACGTTTTAGTTGAAATATTGTTATGAAAAGTGTATATACTTTTTATTCAATTATATCTTTAATTATTTAAGTACAGAAATAAAGATTTTATTTGTGTTTGACATTATTTTTTAGCTTTTGAATACGATAACCATGGAAAATGGATATTTTTGGTTGGTAAAAGAGGAAATTTTTCAATATGCCAAAAGGTTGACGGAGCGAACTGGTATGGCTTCAATATCGAGTATGAGACCCATTACTGTTAATTGCAGCTTGGCAACGCCTTCTCATGCTCCCAATCAGGTTCCTGGTGGCCCTTTGTGGAATGTTGTTCCATTCTTGGACCAGCATGGCACCAACCTCCTGGACACTTCTTAGCTGGACTGGACGGGCTGAAATTGCAAGCCGCAACTCATTCCAGACATGTTCGATTGGATTGAGGTCAGGGGATCTTGCCTGCCAGTCCATACGCTCAATCCCCTCCCTCTGTCAGTACTCCCCGGCAGCATGGGCAACATGAGGATGGACATGATCGTCCATCAGAATGAATCTATCACCCACTGCACCTGCATACAATCTGACGTGGACATCTAGGATCTCATCAATATACCGTTGTGCAGTCAATGTACCACGTTCAAGGACACAGAGCTCTGTACGTCCATCCCAGCTGATGCCACCCAGACCATGAATGACCTTCCACCACAACGGTCATGCTCAGCAATGTTCGCTGCACGGAATCGCTCTCCTGGACTTCTCAATACCCCAGAACACCTATCTGTGTAGGCTAGGCAGTACCTTGACTCATCTGTAAAAAGGACAGGTCGCCAATCTTCTCTGGTCCATCCAACGTGATCCATGACTCATTCATATCGTGCCTGTCGGTGGTTCTGGAACAGCGGAATACGAATACATTGTATTCTCGATCGGAGACCACATTCTTGCAACCTTGCCCGAATAGCCGGCGTCGAAACATTAACCCCGAATGCATTCTGAAGGTCACTACGAAGCTGGGTGGCTGTGGCAAAGCGGTTACTACGGGCCTGAATGATCAAAAACCGGTCTTCAGCTGCAGATGTTGCCCTGTTTCTGCCACCACCACGGCGTCTCACTGGTGTGCCATACTGCTGAAATCTTGCCCAGGCTCTGGTGATCACCGTATGGTGCACACCAAGGGCTTCACCAACCGGACGATGGGTAGCCCCTTGCTCCACCACCCATACAGCCCGCCACATTTCTGCTTCAGACAAATGTCTTCTTACATTTGCCATATTCAATCATTAAATCACAAGGGTTTGTGTTGAAATGAAGACTGAATACCCTACACATGCCATGTACATGTAGGCAGTACACGAAAATATCATGAAAATCAAGGGGGTACATGCTTTCCAAGACTGTCACGAAAAGTCTGCCTATCAAGAGAGCTAATGTAAACTCTGGGGACCATTTCAATACATTCCTCAATCATATCCATAAAAAAATGTCGCAAATATGTCACAAGCAAATTTTACAATGATGTGTCTAATATTTGGTGCTTAGCAAATTTTGAGTAGTATATTATCAATGAAGACTCATCATAACTGCATTTTTATGTGACTACAACCTATTTGTGCAACAACTTCTGGAAACCATAAACAAGTTTCACCATTGATATCTCAGGTGATTGTTCTATTTTTAGACTACTGATAGCTAATTACTCTGGTCTAAGTTTTAATTGGCCGTACACTTCATGGTGATTACGCAGCGTAGTTCCACTAATTGTGTTAATATATTCATGTTTTCAAGGTGAATTTAAATACTTATTGATTGTAATTGGAGCACGAAGAAATGTCTATATATCTCTGCAAGTAAAGAAACATCACATTAATCAACGGAAAATGTATATCTGTGAGCAAACTCCACGAAAAGTTGGTAAACGAACAGCTCGTAACAGCGTCGAATTTAAGTGGTTACCAGAGAGCTTGGATTTTGATGTCATTGACGAAGCTTATAGAAGAAAACATATTAAGCTGAATATTTGATTATGCCAACACTCATAAAAAAAAACTAGGCACATTTACCGGGGAGTTGGGCCGAGTCTGACCCGATTGAATCTGAAACTAGTCAACAGAGGTGGATCCCAACCCTTGCTCCAGCAAAATCGTGACACAGCTCATCGATACAACTTATATTAACACTTTACCCCACGTAACGGCCAAAAACGGCCAGCGCTATTCTCAAAAATCGCCAATTAATTTTCATTATTTTTTTCATTTTTTGTCTCAAAAACATAGGTTATGACCCCTCGTTGGAACGAGCTCGTCGAGCTCGTTCCAACGAGGGGTCATAACCTATGTTTTTGAGACAAAAAATGAAAAAAATTAGTTATTCAAGAATTATTTTTGCAAGTGTCGTCTGCTTTTCAGGTTAGGTAAAGGGTTAATAATCTTGTTTGTCACAGGACAGTTGTCAGAATAAGGCCTCTTTCTGATGAGAGTACCTAATTTTAAAGTAAAACATGCATGAGCAACAGACAGTAGTCAAATTGCCCCACCAAACATAAATCGACTAACACTACTCGCAGGATATACCAAAAGTTTTTTCATGGAACCAAAAGTGGGGAGGGGCGACCGTCCCATCCCGCACCCTGATCCGCCTTTCGGGCTTAACTTAAACAGGATAACCCTCGAGGCTAATCGAAAATCTGCGTTACTTCCTCCATTAGAGTATGCTTGTGCCGACGTGTGTGGGAAAATTGATGGGTGGGTCAATTGCGGTTGGCTAATTAATACACTGTATGATTTGTTGCGGAAACGATAGAAATGGTTCAAGCTCCAACCGTGCTGACGGTAGGTTGAAGATAGGGCCCTACGAATCTTACATTTTGAGTCGAATCGAATCTCAAATCGAATCAGATAGAGGATTCCGATGGAATCGAATTTCGAATCGAATCTAACCGCTTTTCCAATTGTAGTAACTGCATCTTTTTACAACAGTAAATCTTGTCAATCTCCAGTATTATTTATTTATTTATTGGTGTTTAAGGTCACATATTTCTGAACAATGGCTAATCATGACCTCGACAGTTTTACGGGTGGAGGAAGCCGGAGTACCCGGAGAGAACCACCGAGCAACGGCGAGCAACTGTCAGCTTCCCAACATACTAACTCCACGCAAGCAGGGTTAGCATTGGTTGAAGACAGGTGCACCATCAACGTTCAGTACGCCTTAGTACACAGCGTCACCGCGCCCCCACGTGGGCAATGGGGGTCAATCTCCAGTCAAGTATTGCATGCAACGACGTCTCGTCTGTTTGGACAAATCGACCACAAAAGCGGAACATTATAAGTTCTTGTGATGAATTGACGGTAACATGGTCTGAGGTTTGCGGCTCGGGGCTTATGTTCAAACGAGACGCGAAGCGTCGAGGTTGAACATACGCCCCGAGCTGCAAACCTCTGACCATGTTACCGTCATGTTATCACGATAACGTATATGTTCCAATACGACTCTACCCACAGCCCAAAACATACATCAAGAAACACGAGAGGCTTATTTACTAAAATTGTGATCGTTAAAAGTTGCCTTGTTCAAGGCAACTTCTAACGATCACAGGTTTAGTAAATAAACCTCTCGTGTACCCACTACGGCACTGGATAAATAATCAATAAATCAAATAAACTCATTCCATCTCAGTTCAAATCGTAAATCGGTTTGCAATTAAACAACACTTCATCCGGAACACCGTCTGCTGCACGTGTGAAAAAATCCAGAAAAAATGAATCGGCTTGCTAGTCATTCCGTTGATGAAGCAATTACGAAACGGGCGACGTCATTTCAAATATTTCGCGTGGTGACGTCAGACGGTAACATTTGCTACTGGAGCCGTAAACATAAACGAAACTACGCCAGCTCTCACCCAATCAGAGGGCGAGGATTTTACTCTTATTGGAACATTACAGAATGGAATCAAATTAGTTTCGGAAGCGAAACCTTCGTATACTCATGCTAATGATCAAAGGATGACACCGATTATATATGCTTATCTCGAGATATTATATCGAGATCACGAGATATTATCTCGAGATCTTGAGATATTATCTCGAGATCTCGAGATAGTTTCTCGAGATCTTGAGATATTATCTCGAGATCTCGAGATATTATCTCGAGATCTTGAGATATTATCTCGAGATCTTGAGATATTATCTCGAGATCTTGAGATAGTTTCTCGAGATCTTGAGATATTTTCTCGAGATCTCGAAATAGTTTCTCGAGATCTCGAGATATTATCTCGAGATCTCGAGATAAAAAAAATATTGAGGATGGTCTAAATCAGCCACCGCAGGTCTGCGTCACGAAAGCGCGTTCCGTGTGGCTTGTAAGTGAAGCTAAGCGCACATGTTTGCAGTTGCGGCAATAGATCTGGGGTCCGGTGTGTTATTTTTACCGGAAGCGTTTGTCAGAGAGAAAACTGATTACGGAACTCATTGACATCGCTGCGGTTGCGTGCGAAACTGAATTTGCTGCCGCGAATCCATTCGGCATCGGACAGAAAATGTCGGTGTTCGGCGTCCGAACGATGAGGCTCGTAGGCCCATATAAAAACAGTCCGCCTTCTTTTTGGCATACTTCCTTTTCTTCTCTCAATTGTTTTACCGTTTCACTTCTTTTTTTGGAGGGGGGGGGGGGCGTCTCTGGTCGCCCCCTGAACCCACTCAAACAGACCACTCCCAATGGGTGGAGCAAAATATTTTTCCGCCTCGCGAGTTCCAACTTTCGGTTTCTGTATTTTCCACTTATGACGACTTATCCACTGTGAGTTAATGGTATACTAGTAAAATAGATTAGAATATTTGCCTCCTCATCTGCTCGTTTCAGGCATAGTGGATGAAATTTGGCGCAGATTGAACAAATTTGAGAAACACTTGTGCTCAATTTGAAATAACTTTTAAAACTCAACTTAGACTAGAGAAGGAGGTGGGGTTGCAAATAAAAAATATAGATACTAAGCTGAAAAAAACAGTTGTTTTAGACAACCCCTACCTCCGATCCAAACTTTGCCCCTCTTGAATTTACTTCCCACCTCCTGCACAGGATGTAATTTTGTCTGTTTGTGTTGCATTCCAAGAGGTATTTCACGATTTCTACCATAGTATGTGAAGGTTCCAGCTGTTCGTCAAATAGTGATTCGAAATTTCTAGAAGTTGATTTTATTTTTTTTTTTGTGTGTGGGGGGGGGGGGGGGGGAGCCCCACTCCCGCGACAACGAACGCGCACGTCATCGAGAAACGTGACGTTTTTACGACATACATGTAACAATGATTATAGCTGAATTCCCTGTGACCAAGAGGGGTGGCACCCCCCCTCCCTCCCCTCGTCTCCCCATGCGCGCATGGTTCTTGGAACAAATTCAAATGACCTCCCGTTAATTAATGATATGTGTTAGTTCTGGTGTAGCCGTTTAACTTTCTCCCTACATTTCACCCCCACCCGATATGATAAAATCTCGTGTGTTTCCCCTTTCTAAATATAAAAAAACATTTGCTTTTAAAAAGCTTATTTCTGGCTCCCAAAATTGGTGGAAGATGAAAAGACACACGCAGGCCATGACGGAATATCTCACACCCTGCCTCCGCTATGTGACTTTGCATTCGATTTATATATTCTTTTTTTCTTCATATTTGAAAATTTTGTTTGTAAAGTTAAAACTTTCAGCTATGACTGAGACGTTGTAACTTTTCCTCTTAGTAATGTGGAAGAGAGATAATCCACGCACCCTGAAAACTACTTACGGTAAGTTTTACAAGCCTAAAATTAACCTACCCTCGCGAAGTATGTTACAATTTTTTTTCTAACGATTATTTGAATGGTATTAAAGGCCGACGACCCAAAACATATGTAAAAAACGAACGCGAATTACTTTGGCGAAGTCCAAGTTTAATGTTATTGAACTGGTTCGGACGGGTGGGGGAGGGGAGGGGGTCGAAACATGACACGTCCTGAATAGCCATGTTAATCTTTTAAAATTTAGTTCAAGTTATATGCTCTGCCCAGACTTCAAAGAGCATGGGCTCTAAATTCACTGGCAGAGAAAAATTGGAACGTGTGTCTATATGTCACTTGGAGAGGTGGAGTGCTTTTTTGTGAGCATCGTGTACACAGTCAGTGATGCCAGATCGAGGATCTGCCGCCAGCTATCTCAATCCCCTACTGTCTTGAATCTGTTTCCTTGCAAGACACATATGCGATAAACCAAAGATGGTTAGCCCATTTCCCCAATCTTGATTTCAATGCGATTCGCTTGACTTAATTATATTCTACGCAGTTCAAGGGCAGGACAGTGCCAGAGTGGACTTCAGGTGGTGGAGGTGGTGGGGGGGGGGGGGTTGTTTTAGGTTTCATGTTGGTAAATTTGGCGAAATGGAAGTGAAAGCAGGTATTCTGACAGCAACATACTTTAGAGCTTGATTTTTCGATAAGTAATCCGCGTTGGATGCAAAAAACGTTACATCTGGGCGCGGTGGCTCAGCTGGTAGGGGTGCACGCTGCAAGCCGAGAGGTACTCTGCTCGAACCCCACCTGTGGCAACCGGGTTGTGTCCTTGGGCAAGACACTTCACCCCATTGCCCACGTTGGGGCATGGTGGCGTTGTGTACTAAGGCCTACTGCTCCTCATGGATGGAGCACCTGTCTTCAACCAATGTTATAACCCTGCTTGTGTGGAGTTACCATGTTGTGGAGCTGAGAGTTGCTTGCCATTGTTCGATGGTTCTCTCCGGGTAATCCGGCTTCCTCCATCCGTAAAAATGTCGTGGTCATGATTAGCCATTGTGCATATATATGTGTCTTTAACCACCAATATCTAACTAACTAAAAACGGTACATAATTTGGTTCTTCAATCAGAAATCTGTTGAAATCAGTGTTTTGATCTTCAATCAGAAACCTGTTTAAATCGGTGTTTTATTGCCGAATGGGGTGGGGATAAACCCCATATATTGAAAAATAAGGGGTTTATCCCCACCCCAATCGGCGATAAACTTCGACTCTACTAAAGAATTTTCATCGAAAAGGAATTTTCGGCAGAAAAACATTATTAAATCACAAGTCTGCTTTCGTGCACAATGTTTCTAAAGCTGTTACAAAATTTATCAGTGTGAACTTCAAAATTTTATTTAGAAAGCCTCAACAATTATTTTCCGACGTATTTTATTTATTTTACAGAAACGGTCATCACTTTGTGATCGTAAGTTTCACTTGGGCCCGAATTTCGCAACAAACGTACCGATGTTGTGGAACGGTTCAGATTTATGTTTTGATCTGTATCCAAATCCATCAAAACACAACTCCTTGCAACAACCTCGAAACCCTCAGGTAAAAATAGATTATGCTATCCGTTACGTCATTGGTAAACAAACATGTCGGCTGCTGGCGTAAAATGACAACAACAGTGAACTTTTGAGTGAAATCAAGGGGAAATGAAGACCCACCGATAAGGTAGTAATGCGAAAATTTTCTCCTTCATCTATTCTTTAATTTGCTTGGTTGATTATAATTGAATAACAAACAGAACAGGAGATACGCGATACAGTCTTACGCCAAGTATGTTTCGGAAAATACTATCGGCACATTTACCGGAGGGTTGGGCCGAGTCTGACCTGACTGAATCTGAAACTAGTCAACAGAGGTGGATCCAAACCCTTGCTCCAACAAAATCGTGACACAGCTCATCGATACAACTTATATTAAACCTTTACCTAACGTAACGGCCAAAACCGGCCAGCGCTATTCTCAAGAATCGCCAATTAATTTTCATTATTTTTTTCATTTTTTGTCTCAAAAACATAGGTTATGACCCCTCGTTGGAACGAGCTCGTCGAGCTCGTTCCAACGAGGGGTCATAACCTATGTTTTTGAGACAAAAAATGAAAAAAATTAGTTATTCAAGAATTATTTTTGCAAGTGTCGTCTGCTTTTCAGGTTAGGTAAAGGGGTAATAATCTTGTTTGTCACAGGACAGTTGTCAGAATAAGGCCTCTTTCTGATGAGAGTACCTAATTTTAAAGTAAAACATGCATGAGCAACAGACAGTAGTCAAATTGCCCCACCAAACATAAATCGACTAACACTGCTCGCAGAATATACCAAAAGTTTTTTCATGGAACCAAAAGTGGGGAGGGGCGACCGTCCCATCCCGCATCCTGATCCGCCTTTCGGGCTTAACTTAAACAGGATAACCATCGAGGCTAATCGAAATTGCCCGCGTTACTTCCTCCATTAGAGTATGCTTGTGCCGGCGTGTGTGGGAAAATTGATGGGTGGGTCAGTTGCGGTTGGCTAATTAATACACTGTATGATTTGTTGCGAAAACGACAGAAATGGTTCAAGCTCCAACCGTGCTGGCGGTAGGTTGAAGATAGGGCCCTACGAATCTTACATTTTGAGTCGAATTGAATCTCAAATCGAATCAGATAGAGGATTCCGATGGAATCAAACTTCGAATCGAATCTAACCGCTTTTCCAATTGTAGTAACTGCATCTTTTTACAACAGTAAATCTTGTCAATCTCCAGTATTATTTATTTATTTATTGGTGTTTTAAGGTCACATATTTCTGCACAATGGCTAATCATGACCTCGACAGTTTTACGGGTGGAGGAAGCCGGAGTACCCGGAGAGAACCACCGAGCAACGGCGAGCAACTGTCAGCTCCCCAACATACTAACTCCACGCAAGCAGGGTTAGCATTGGTTGAAGACAGGTGCACCATCAACGTTCAGTACGCCTTAGTACACAGCGTCACCGTGCCCCCACGTGGGCAATGGGAGTCAATCTCCAGTCAAGTATTGTATGCAATGACGTCTCGTCTGTTTGGACAAATCGGCCACAAAAGCGGAACATTGTAGCTTACATTCAAACGAGACGCGAAGCGTCGAGGTTGAACATTCGCCCCGAACTGCAAACCTCAGACCATGTTACCGTCATGTTATCACAAAAACGTATATGTTCCAGAACGACCCTACCCACAGCCTCAAACCTACATCATGAAACACGAGAGGCTTATTTACTAAACTTGTGATCTTTAAAAGTTGCCTTGTTCAAGGCAACTTCTAACGATCACAGGTTTAGTAAATAAACCTCTCGTGTACCCACGACGGCACTAAATGAATAATCAATAAATCAGATAAACTCATTCCATCTCAGTTCAAATCGTAAATCGGTTTGTAATTTAAACAACGTTTCATCCGGAACGTCTGCTGCACGTGTGAAAAATCCAGAAAAATGAAGCGGCTTGCTAGACGCTCCGTTGATGAAACAATTACGAAACGGACGACGTCATTTCAAATATTTCGTGTGGTGACGTCAGACGGTAACATTTGCTACTGGAGCCGTAAACATAAATGAAACTACGCCAGCTCTCACCCAACCAGAAGGCGAGGATTTTACTCTTATTGGAACATTACAGAATGGAATCAAAGTAGTTTCGGAAGCGAAACCTTCGTATACTCGTCTTCTGTCATCAGGTCTTCTGTACAGGAGAATGTTGATATATAGAAAAAAAGTTCAAAAGAAGACACTTTGTAGGATTTTAAAAACATCTTCATGATTCTAAAATTTCCGATGCGGCGCTATTAAAATCGAACTGAATCGAATCGTCGCGGCGATTTCGAATCGAATCGAATTTCGAAGCTTCGTAGGCACCAATTTGAAGCATTTGCCAAAACTCAAGTCTCGTACGAGTTCGCATATTTCTCAAAGACAAATTTCGCATTCAATTAACCCTTTGAACCTTGATGATATATTCTTTACGAGTTCGGAGTAATCAGCTGTTAGTTTATATTCGTTACTTGGGAGAAGACCAATCAATATTTTCAACGTGCAGCCCCAAGGCTGCACGTTGAAAATCTTGATTGATCTAATACACAAACTCACTGAGCATCTATCCACTTTATGAATTTGGGTCGTTTCACAATCATTGACCTGAAAAGCGACCATTCCTGTTCAAAAGGTTTTGATTGGTTGATTGATTCTTTATTCAGCAGTATACTGGCAGCATACATATATACGTAAGTACTGCATAGTAGTTGTGTAATATCGTGTATACTACAGGGATGCGACATAGCCAGATTGGCTGTCTCCCTGTTGTCTCCCGGAAAGTTGAATCGTGCAACAATGGAATCAGACTGCGAGGCGTCTTCTTAACTACTTGGTCACTGATGCTCGGTGTCACTTACACTCCTACGAACCCACTGCCCCTGAACTCTCAGTTAAATTGCTGTGTTCGGTAACATTTGTAATCCAAATTGTGGTCCACACAGTCGTGTTTAAGAGGTCTACTCTATTCCCAATTTGATTTTTCACCTCAAACCCAATGAGAAAGTAAGCAAACAATGCAATTAAATTTCCGTTCTCAGGGTTGTATTGCATTCCGGGTAATCATTTACTACTTTATCCATTAGAAGCACAGTTCGATCCCCGCCAGGGGTAACTGCGCTGTGTCCTTGGGCAAGGCACTTAATCCCGATTGCCCACTTGGGGACACGGTGGCGCTATGTACTCAAGGCGTTCTGCACGTTGATGGTGTACTTGTTCTCAACCCTGCTTGTGTGGAGTTAGTACGTTTGGGAGTCTGGCAGTTGCTAGCTGTTGCTCGGTGGTTCTATCCGGGTACTCAGGCTTCCTCCACCCATAAATCTGTCCGACACGAGATGACCTTGGTTGTCGAAAGTGTCGTTAAATCCCAATAAATAAATAAATTACTCATTAGAAGTCTTTACCTAACACGACTTGAAGACTATACTGGCGGCAGCCGGATTTGGCCGTTAGGTTAGATAAAGGGGTTAAGCGTCGTGGAGGCGTGCGGGAGGATATCCCCCCCCCCCCCCGTTTGTGGTGGTGGTGGGGGGGGGGGGGGGGTCACCCCCCCCCCCCCAAGAAAACTTTGCAAAATCCAATGCTCTACGAATCTGAGGTAGTGGTATATCAATATTTCTTTATCATTGGCTTTGCGATTAATTTGCACGATACTGCCGCCTTATTACCGTTTCTTGGCCTATATTGGAGGCCATATTGGGGTCTGTGTTATGTGAAACTTGCCTTAGGTCCATTATTTGGTTGGGGAGAAAATACTTTTGGAGAGGGGGGGGGGGAGCACCACCCCCGGCTTCGTTGTCTTGTATCAAAATACTTTTTCGTACGATGAATATAACATTCAATTATCATCTGATGACACTGAAGAGAATACGCAGAATCGCAAGAAGACAACCGTGACTTCACAAGATCGGTTCTTACGCAGGAAAAATGAGCACATATTTTTTGTTAATACTTTGAAGTTCTTCACAGCAAGCCTTGTTAACAACGTGACATTTTACCTCCCTCTGTGCTACTGCCAATACCGTGACATTTCACGTGAAGCATTGTTCTACACAGCTGGAAGTAATTTGGTTCGTAGTATTACACTCGCTTGGTGTCACGGAACTTTGCCAATAAAAACCCACACAAAGTACTGTGAAGTGCAAGATTTGTATCCAGATGCACACTGCGGAACAGACCCTACACAAATAAGAAACCAATTTACGCCGGGTCACTGCCATAATCAGCTACGTGATATAGATCCCGCGCCTTCGAGATAAAAAAAACAATCACCAGCGTACATGTGCAGCTGGTGTCTGAATAAAGATCTGAGCTTCTGTCCCTGGCACTAGATATGATTTCTTGCTGAGACGTAGGAAGGGGGAGGGGGGCTGGGTGGAGGTCAAGGCGTTACATGCCTGTCTGCCTATCAATCCGACTGTTCGCCAGCATCTTCTCCTACAACTTATGGTCATTAAAATTCATTCTTAAACATTGTCACTTCGTTCTGTCAAGTTCAACAAACTTAGAAAACATTTCACAGGCTGTGTTCTTTCCAACTGCCTCAGCGAAGTTTGTTTCTTATGTCGAGGTTTGGGCTGTGCGACGGTGGCTAATTAAGGACATCGAATTTTTTTTTATCTCGAGATAATATCGCGAGATCTTGACATAATATCTCGAGATCTTGACATATGTATGTAGAGATCTCGACATAATATCTGAAGATCTCGACATATCTCGATATCGCGCCATAAAATCTCGAGATCACGACATACATATCTCGAGATCTCGAGATAATATCTCGAGATCTCGACATAATATCTCGAGATATTATTTTAGCATCTCGAGATATTATGTCGAGATCTCGAGATGCAAGTGTCGAGATATCAGAATATATGAATGTCGAGATCTCGAGATTCTCTCGAGATTTGGAGATATTATCTCGAAATCCCGAGATAATTTTGTTTTCGATGTCCTAAACCAGCCACCGTGTCAAAATAACGATTTTCTGAAACAAAACGGCTAGGTCATTCCACAAGAGATCTCTATGCTACTTTCACTAATCAGCAAGATGGGCCCAATGATCATCCCTTTACTTCCCGGCAGGCCACCTTGATCGATTAAAAGTAAAGGTGTGTCGGGGGCATAGCCATTCTTCAAAATCTTGTTTATCTCTTTTGAATGTGTCCCCACTGGGAAGGAGAGGGTGGTGAAGAGGAGGTACATGAATCGGGTCGAGCCCGAGATAAGTCTCGGTTTCCTGGCTTTCAAAATGTCTAAGTCCGAATTGTGTTCCAGGACTTCTAATACTCCTAGTAGTTTTTGAAAAATGCAATTTCAGCTCGTAATTAATGAAGTCGTTAAATAGATGGGAAACATTGGTCTGCTGGGTGTAAATACGAATTCAAGTCTATGAAACCCAGACTAATACGATTTATTTATTTATTGAGGTTTTGACAGCCAGGATTACCTCATGTCGGGACAGATTTACGGATGGAGGAACCAGGAAAGAACCACCGAGCAGCAGCGACCAACTATCAGACTCTCCAACGTACTCACTCCGCACGAGCAGGGTTAGCATTGGTTGAAGGAAAAGTGCACCATCGACTAACGACACGCCTTAGTTCACAGCGCCGCCGTGCTCCCACGTGGGCAATCAGGATTGCCTGCCTTGCACAAGGACACAACGCAGTCATCGCTGGTCAGGATTGAACCATGAACCTTTCTGTTTGAAGTTGTATATAGAATAAATAGATACTAGGGCCGGTAATCAGATTTAAACCACGAGTAGGGTAAGGGTTTTAACCACTCGGCTTGCCGAGGGGTTAAAACCCTTATCCTACGAGTGGTTACAATCTGGTTACCGGACCTAGTACCTATTTGTTTTATTTATACCATGCTCTTAATAAATAATGGAGTTTGTCACTTAAAATGGAGAAAAAATAACGACACTTTCTATCGCAAACACACGGGTTTGTTTTGTTTACGTCTGCGCCGGTGAACAGTACTGCCGGGTTGAACGTGAATGCTTGATTGGCAGCATGAATGAAACATCGCGAAGTGTGAATGTATCGAAGAAGGCAAATTGCGTCATGTCAAAGGTCAAGTTGGTTGAACTTCCGACTATAGATGTATTTTTTTAACCGCAGTAGAAGCTTTACACTGGTAGTGGGGTTAAAAGCTAAAATTTAACATACATTCTTTGCACAGGTAGTAACATAGGCGAGCATGGTATAAAATGCTCTTATCACTAAATCGCCACGCCTCCGACTGATGGGATAAAATTCATCAGGTTTGTATTAACATTCCATGAGTGTAATTTGCTTGTTTTGATATGAACAGGCAAATCTCTGCTGTCGGGAAACCTAATCAAGGAGTTGCGGGAAGACAGCCTTTTGGGCTACACCACATCCATGCAGTGTGATAATTGTTCGCGTCGTTTGATTAATGTTATTTTTGTAATGTTTATATTCACACACTGACATATAAACTTATCTAGCCTGACAGTTCCGCCACTGTAGAGATTTATACAGGAAAGGTAGCGCCCCTTAATTTTCTAAAGTTGTCAGTAAATTTAACACTAGGGTATAGGAATTTCATATAAATATTGAAATTTCGAAATGTTAATAAAGTTGTATCATTAATGTGCGCATCATTTCACAACCACAAACTTCGGGCATTTCCCCGTATAGTAGTATAAAAATATGGAAGCTGGAATTTTACATGTAGAATAAACGTATAGTGTTTTCAAGTCAAAAATTTATTCTACGAGTAGGATTAAGAATGAAACCGACCAGCCTCTGACAATTTGCAAGACGTGACGTCCTATTTTTTATTCGGTTCCTTTTTACACCCATCCACCCACTACGTGCAAATTTTCTACTACCGTTCTCAGACACCCAC
Source organism: Pictodentalium vernedei (assembly GCA_031216915.1). Taxonomy (NCBI): domain Eukaryota; kingdom Metazoa; phylum Mollusca; class Scaphopoda; order Dentaliida; family Dentaliidae; genus Pictodentalium; species Pictodentalium vernedei. Next base: position 168,672,098 of record CM062292.1, read on the forward strand.
CCCCCCACTCTCCCATTAAAATCCAAAATAAACTTATAAACTTAGTAGGCACAGCTGTCTTTAGGGGGTTTTCATAATGTTCTTAGCCCTTTACCCATGTAACGGCCAAAACCAGCCAGCGCTATTCTCAAAAATCGCCAATTAATTTTTATTATTTTTTCAGTTTTTGTCTCAAAAACATAGGTTATGACCCCTCATTGGAACGAGCTCGTCGAGCTCGTTCCAATGAGGGGTCATAACCTATGTTTTTGAGTCAAAAAATGAAAAAAATTAGTTATTCAATCATTTTTTAGCAAGTGTCGTCTGCTTTTCATGTTAGGTAAAGGGTTAAACTGGTACCACCAATTTAAACCTCTGTGGGCTGCTGTGGGCCCCAATCTACAAATGACAAGCTGTTCGTTATCAGGCTTGGCCAGAGCAGGTGTACATATACGGGAACAAATTTTCATTTGAATTGTTCCCAAAATATTGTCTGCACATTTTCTACATTTCGAACAAGACACCCACCCCTACTAACGTGTGACATTTCCCAAGTTTAAGCCCAATATTCTCACATATAAAGCCTCCTGATGTTGTATTCATGTTAAGAGTGTGATGTACAACATCATCTTTAAGGTTTGAAACACAAATGATGGTATATATTAGCTGATATATTGATATATTTTTAAAAAATTCAAAAAATTGCACAAGTTGGAAATGCACATTTTTGGCGCACTCAAGAGACCCACCCACCCCCACGTCACGTCTTGCAAATTTTTGGTGGCCTCCCCTGCTTTAACCATCTTTTAATGTTCTGTATTTTTTTATGTTTATTATATCAACAGTGTGCGCACCGTGACATATGATACAGACACTGCCCATTCCATTAACCCTTTACCTAACGTAACGGCCAAAACCGGCCAGCGCTATTCTCAAAAATCGCCAATTAATTTTCACTATTTTTTTCATTTTTTGTCTCAAAAACATAGGTTATGACCCCTCGTTGGAACGAGCTCGTCGAGCTCGTTCCAACGAGGGGTCATAACCTATGTTTTTGAGACAAAAAATGAAAAAAATTAGTTTTTCAAGAATTATTTTTGCAAGTGTCGTCTGCTTTTCATGTTAGGTAAAGGGTTAATATAAAAGTGTAGGAGGTTAGATTTGCTATGTTGTTTCCTAGGAAGGATAAAAACTTGCAAATTACTGAAAAAACACATTCGCTAAACAAAGGGCCAGTGTGGAGAGTTATTTAGTTGCTTCAAGTTAGCTTGTCATAAAAAGCCAAGTTTCCTTTTGTAACTTTTAATAAACGAAAACAACAGACAGGTCCGAGAGCTGTCTGTTGTTTTCGATTATCAAAAGTAACAGAAGGAACTTGGCTTTATTTTCTACTGATGTCATGGGTGTTCTCAACAATGACATGCTTCTTAACACGACCTTCCTCGTCTGTCATATAATTTCAGGGGAGACAACTTTATCGATAGTCGATTTTCATGACGAGATAAGTCAGGAATGTTTCTTGTTCTGTATTACAGATTTAGTTAGATTTTCTTGTTATTGGTGCTCAGTTCGAATCGGTGAGCAAAAAGTGGGGAAAGGCAGACGACACTAATCTTGCAAACAAAATTCAGGAATAACCAAATTGGCATTTTTTGCGCCAAAACATAGCTTATGACCCCTCATTGGAACGAGCTCGTTCCAATGAGGGGTCATAAGCTATGTTGTTGAGACAAAATATGAAACAAATAATGAAAAATGAATGGTATTTTTGTGAATAGCGCTGGCTGTTTTTTCCGTTACGTTGGGTAAAGTATTAATAGGTTAAATTCTTTCCTATCACGTTGCTGGACTCATTACATGTAATTTCATTGATACGAAAATGTGGAATTGAAAATCGCTGACACGTTTCGAAGCTATTTTCATTTCGGCTTTTACATTGCTTATGTGTTTACCATCTTGGCAATGGTGCAATTACGATATATTTTAGCTATCCAACAGGTGATAATACCATTCGTGTCAACTAATATAATGCTTAAGAATTATTTTTCACTTCCCCCAAGGCAACTAACACGTTAATCTGTAATAATTCTAAGCGAATTTCCACCTTACGTTTTTATGATATAGAATTTAACAGTGCCTATCGTCGTTTGTAAAAAGTTACGATGAAAACCTCGAATGATTTATGCTCAAACACACCAGATCTAATAAAATGTTAGATTTGTTGATATTGAGCCGTACGTGACATTCGTGGCGTTTCAACCGGGTTAGCCGTCTCCAAACCAGGGAGTTTGATGGAAAATTAGAGTTCTTTATGCTTTTTCAACTGATATAAGGTCCAATCACGTGCGAATCATTTGTCATTAATCAGTTGTCAACAAGCATCAATGGTATTAAGACAGAATAGGGCTGCACGGTATATCGATAAACCCACAGATACCGGTATTCAAACCAATATCGGTTGAATACCGGTGTAATTACAAAAATATTGGTTTATCGTCATTATTTATTTACCCTCAATTTAATTTTCAAGATGTCTTGAGTTTTTTAACTGTAGCTCCGAATGAATAATATTATCCCTTTATCCAAGGAATCGTCTGCTTGAGACCTCGTAATACACATATTCAAAAGTTTCAACAAAACTATATCATGTGACCCCTCATTGTAACGAGCTAGTTGAGCTCGTTCCAATGAGGGGTCACATGATATAGTTTTGTTGAAATCTTTGGTTAAAATCTGATAAACTAATTTTGAAAATAATAAATTTTGATATCGTCTGCGTTGGGTAAAGGTTTTTCGAACTGCATCATCAAGGCATGCTAATTCGTTCCGACTGTGATGCCTCGAGTCTCGATTGTGGTACTTGTGTTCATATTTCTGAACAGTTTTCGATATACCGGTATACCGCGGTATTTTTTTGAATACCGATACCGGTATTCAGTTTTGAATATCGTGCAGCCCTAAGACAGAACACAACGAAGGTGGAGTGCGGGGGACATGAGTCAACGATCGGTGCCTCCCCATCTATTGGGAGCCACCCACGGCCCCCAAATTTACGCGGCCCAACACCTGTTGGCGCATGAAATTTTGTGAAAATGACCAAAAGGCGAAATAGAACTGATTGCATAGACTATCGGCTTATCGAAATGCTCTCTATGTTGACTGCCATTGGCAGTCCACATGGAGGGCATTTGGATATACCATCAGTCTAGTCTGCCACTGATTGGTCTGATGCAAGAAAACGGTGTTCTTTCGGTTCGAGGAATCGAAATTTTCTCCTATTGGGCAGAACTATCGTCCGCCTGGTGAGTCCGGAGCCCCATTTGGTGAAACCATTTTTGCCAAATGAGCGACAAAAATGATATATAAATGCCATAGAAAATGCCCTCTATATGGAAGCCACTGATTACTCAATTGCAAGGAAGCAGCGTTCTTTCGGTTCGAAAAATCAGAAAACTATTTTTGGGCCAGTTTTGCCCCAGGATGTATTCTGCATTTTTCACGGTTTAACCCTTTACCTAACATGAAAAGCAGACGACACTAGAATAGCGCTGGCCGGTTTTGGTCGTTACGTTGGGTAAAGGGTTAACTTGAATTAAATGAACGATTACATTTTTTAAGAAAACTAACACTTCGGTGGCCTGTTTATTTTCATGCGTTGCACTTGTGTCGAAGCATTCCATTCGCACCATGACGTAAATCAGGTACGTAACGACCAATCAGATGCCTTATTAAATGACGTTCTTTCGCGTAGGAGGGATTCCATGGGTAGCGTATCTCGCACATTTCTCAACGTCTGCGTTGTATTAGGTACATCGCATACACGCAACAGTCGTGGTATAAATTGTTTTCCCATCGTAACGGCCATATATTTTTGGACACCATTTGGAAATCTGAAGTCTCCCGAAAGCTGATTTTGGCGGATATTGTGTTTATTTTTTCATGGAACATTTCTACACAGAATGACACCCAAACTAGCTTGATAACAATTTCTTCTAGGTCTGACCCTGCTACGACTGCACAACGTCCGCGACAGAACTATCAAGATCAGCCCCTACAGTACACTATGTTCAAACTGCTACAAAATATATCTACATGAAGGGTTTTAGTTGATCTTACATCTGTTGTTCCAGGAACAAAATGATCCCAAATACATCTTGATATCGATTTATTGTAGGATGACCCTTCAAATCTCCTCCCACGACAACGCCAATATTCCACCAGTGCTATTCACAAAAATTGTCATTCAAAATTTATTATATCTGTCAATTTTTGCCTCCAAAACATAGCTTGTGACGCTTACTGGGACGAGCTCCAAGAGCTTGTTCCAATGATGGGTCATAAGCTAAACCTTTGCGGCCAAAAATGAAAAAATATTCAGTTATCTAATAAAATGTTTTTTTGCGAGTACCGTCTGTACTTGACATTAATGAATGCGTTAATCCTTTTCTCAACATAACGAAAACCGGCCAGCGCTATTCACAAAAATCACCAAAAACATAGCTTATGTCTCCCCCCCCCCTCCCCATTGGCTCGAGCCCATTGAGATCGTTCCAATGAGGGGTCATGAGCTATGTTTTCACACAAGAAAATGGAAAAAAAATAATTTCTTTGCAAGTGACGTCTGCCTTTCGTGTTAGGTAAAGGGTTAAATTCCGTACATAATTACTTTCGTCACCAGTCTACGCGTTCAGACAGGAGCTATTAATAAAAATCACGATTCAATTTTCATTATTTTTGAAATTTTTGTCCAAAAAACATAGCTTAAACATATATGAGCTACGCTTTTAGCGCAAAAAATGAAAAAAATTATATATTCAAGAATTTGTTTGCTTGTGTCGTCTGCCTTTCGTGTTTGGTAAAGGGTTAATCAAACACTCACAAGTTAAGAGTGGACGCCTTCTTTTATTAGGGGGAGATCAACCGCACAATGATACTTTGCCCTTTTCTTCGATCATCCATCAATTTGATTTTTATAACTTTTTTATCACAAAAAGATCGTTTTTGTATCACAAAATCAACTATCAGTCGTTCAAGTTATCATATATTAACCCTTTAATCGCCCATGGCATATTCCATTCAGTTAGCCAGTTTAACTGCTTCTTTTTGGAAGAGTCCATTTTCATTATTGGTGGTAAACAAATTAATATTTTCAACATGTAGTCTTGGGTCTGCAGGTTGAAAATATTGTTTGGTCTACCCCACAAATTCTGTGAGCAGCCATTTATTTTATAAAATTAGACCTTTTGAACCTGACCCGGAAAAGCGGTCTTGCAAGTTCAAAGGACTGAGAATGACCGATTGATCTGCTAAAAATGCCCAATCTTTTTGAAAATAATGCACCCTTATTGTGCCTGCTGGTTATTCTTTCAGGTGACTGCGAAGGCGAAACAAAGGGAGTTGCCGACAAAGGGTTTCAATACATCCAAATCAACGAACAATAAAGAAAGAAATTCCTGACGCAACTAGAATTTTTTTTTTCAATCCCAATCATTGAGTGGAGTTGCATATAGCCTATCTTGACTGTGGCTGAAACATGGAGAGCGTGGCGCTTTCATAAAACATGCTCCCACACGCCGTTAAAAGTGCATACGAGTGAGCACAAAATCAATAGCAGGTGTGTGCCCATCCGGGCTTCAGTCGCTGCTCTAACTTTCCTTACCATTGATCCCATCAAGTTGTTTATGATCCTTTGTGGGATGCTATTCCACTTCCGAAGAAGGGCGTGAGCTGAGCGACATTGCTTGGGACGTTGACGCGCTTCTCTTAACCCTCCCGTACAAACGTCGCCTGGGTGTAAGTTGCGGTCCAACGTAGGGACGCCGTGGCCTTAAATCGAACTCCCGAAACCGATTCCTATAAATGTTCTTGGACACACTCAGTGACCATGAGTGTCAACGCCGTCTCCATCTGAAATCGGCCACGCACGTGCGAGAAACGTATGCCTCTATCTTGACGTTGCGACGTAACGCGCGGACGTCCGCCCTGGGACGGTCAGCTAATCTTCCTGTGGCTCCGAGACAGCCAACTAAATGAGCTATCGTTGACTCATGGACCCCAAATTGCTGAGGGACGAGACGTTGCGATTGGCCAAGCATAATTAGAGCAATAGCCCTACCCCTATCAACTTCAGACATTTGCGGCATTTTGCTTTTCAATCCAGTTGAAATGAAATGTTGTGCAATCGATGTGTACTTTTCAAAACTTCGATTTGGTATGGTTTTCCAGCCCATAGCACGTGGGGGTGCCCTCTGATGCACGCTTTGTCGACATATCTGTTGAAAGCATGCAGCGTCGCACGTGGTCATTGTTGACTGAATTTTAACCAAAGACTCTTTAGACAGTGCACTTGGGTACCAATGTGTCAAATTTTACTGCATTTGGTCTACGGATAAAACAATTATATTACCAAAACTGAACTTACGTTTCTTTTTTGCGTCAGTATATTTAGTTTGCAAACATGTTTAACAGTATCGTAGTATCATTCGGTCAAATCAATTCTCGATTGAGAATAATGCCTTGCGTTGATTCAAAGAAAATGAAGTGGAATCTAATTGTAGCTAAGACTGACAATCAGCAGACTGTAATCTGCAATATGAGGTCCCCAGAGGGTGAATTTGGCGATGCTACCCTGCACAGCAGGGTAGCATCACAAAATTTACCCTCTGTGAACCTCAGTCTGAATCAAGGCCTCAAGCCAAAACAGAAAGATGTTCCTAGAGGATAAATTGGCCCACTGTATGGGATAACATCTGCAAATTCACCCTCTGGGATCGCCATTTTGCAAATGACAGGTTGCTTATATTCAGGCTTGATTGTAGCATCTTCCACACAACTCTTAAACTTTAACGATATAGTACGAAGTAGTAACTGTATCAATCCAGGTTTTAACGATAGGAAGTTGTGGATAAATTCTGTTTGACTTATTGCACTCGGAGCTACTCACGTGTAAAATAGGAAATCAAGTTACCAGTAACAAGCGGAAAAACTAACATTCACACACCGTTATGATGGTTTTGTTTAAACAAATATTATAAAAATAAAATAGACACAGTTTTGTTTATTTTTTATATTGAATTTTCTGTGTTGGATAAGTTATCTGAATCTGACAGGCAACAAAAAGAACGCTACTGTCAGAAACAAACTGATTTAACCCCAAGGTAATAGATTCGCAAAACGATCCAACATACTTTCTGAATTACCGCGAAAGAGTCGAACTATTATCTTTCACATTGGCAGTCTGATTGAAAGAGCGCACCCTTTCGTGACAATCAGTACAGGAACATGTCCTAACTAACTGGGCTCCAACCATTATTAATGACCAAGGGCGTGAATCATGTGTGTGGGTGGGGGGGGGGGGGGGGCAGGCGGGCAGACGGCGGCTTCACATTACCCCACAATTCTTTGTTTCGTCGGGCAGTGGACAATGGGCAAAAGTTGGGCAGCTCACGATTGCCCAGTTGTGGGTATAATCAAAGATACCCCCAACTATATAATCATAAAGCTGTGCCAATTAGCTGCTAGTTTTGTAACATGATATGAAATAGACTGTAAGCCTAGGAATAGGTTCTTATGGACACCTACGGTACCAATGCATGTCGGAGAGCTATTCAGACAAGGCGTCTACAATCACGGATATTAGCGACAATAATCGGCAATTGCCGATTATTGTCGCTAATATCCGTGATTGTAGACTCGGCAATTGCCGATTGTTGTCGCAAATATCCGTGATTGTAGACCTCTGGTCTGAATAGCTCTCCGAGAAGCCTAGCTATGTGTCCGTAAGAACAATAGGGAAAATTCATGTCATGATCCCCATTTCCTGAAGGTAGTTTCCGTCATGTATATGATCGTGTGATACGTTTTCGCTGATAAAAGTCTGGAGTTTCATTTCTATTTTTAGAGAACTTCAATAAGAATTTCCTTATTGTTTACAGTACCATATTAATTTTTTTTTTTTTTTTTTTGGGGGGGGGGGGGGGAACTCTCGCGGAACTCTTTTCAAGAATCCACGCCAGTGTCTGCTTCCATTAATGAAGGAAAAATGAGGGAGATATTTTATCGCGGCTATCCCCTGGCAATTTTCTTACTGTAGAATTGCAGAATTCCTAAGTGTGTGTAGGTTTGATCCCTTTATTCAACGAATCGAAAAATGTCGATTAAGGTTATAGCATACAGGTTGGTTAAATTTCCATTTTACAATCCTACATGGGTTGTGAAATAAAAATGTTATTGGCCAGACCTATCATAGAAACAACGAATAATAAACTGCTACTTCAGTTACAAGAAAAAAGTTTGAATTACGAGTTCAAAATGGTTAATAAGGTAACAACGAGTCAGATCAGATCAGCAACAATGATAAACGGAATGAATTTGTTTGACTGAATTAAATGTCATGTGCGTTATGAGTTGGTGTGTAACTGTTTACACAAAAAGAAAAAAAAACTCATTGAAGTTTAGATTTTTGGTATGGTTTAAATATATTTATTTAAACTATCCATTCAAAATTTTAGTGAGCTTTTTTCCTCTTTTAAATTTATATGTGGCATCGAGTCGACACAAATAAAATGGAGTTTTAAACAACCCTAAAAACATGAATATTATAGAGGTTCAGCCTTTACCTAACGTAACGATCACATCCACTCAGAGTCATTTACAAAACAAACAAAAAAAATAATACCCATCCATTTTGTTTAATTTTCGATCTTCCCCACCAAAACATAGCTCACGAATCCTAACTGGAACGAGCTCATTCCAACGAAGAGTCATAAACTGTGTTTTCAACGAACTGTTTTTAAAATTTTGAGTTATTCATGAATTGTTTCAAGTACCGTCTTCCAGTCGAGTCAGTTGTAAAGGGTCAGTCCAAAATGCTCTTCGGCACAATGAATCCATTTCCTCCAGAAAGAAGAATGGAAGAATAATATACCAGTTTGAATGACTTTCCTGTGTAATGTAGGGCTGTGCTTGTTTTACAGCAAGCTTCGAATCACAAGTTGCACAGTGAGAAAAAATTGCAAAGTAGGAAGAAAAATTGTAAATTCTAACGTTGTCGCATCGTCCGCGCCACGCCTGGTGTGTGACAGCCTTGACTGCAAGAAACTTTCAGTGATTATGCTCCTCATTAATAAGGCCGTATGTGCGCTTATCTCCTGATTTTCAGCCAAATAATTTACAATCGGAGTTTTTCATTTTTAAATTCAGGTACACTCTATTGAAGGAAATACCATCAATATATTCTGTGACTTTATGTGATCAACGGGAGAGTCCCACCGAAATGAAGTAGACGTTTATCAAAACCAACGATAGAGTTCTGTTTGGTGACTATAATAATAGTCGTTTTCAAGATCCCGTCAGCATGTGCCGAAAATATTTCTGTGCAATATCTCAAGCACTAAGCCTCAAATAAGAGATTAGTAAGACTTCATCGAGTGTTAATAAGTCTTAATTAATAGAGAAGTAAATAGTAATTAGGAGATACGTAAGTCATAATTCAGAGATATTTAGTCTTAATAAAGAGATACTGTAAGTATGTTAGTGTAATTCAGAGATATATAAGTCTCAGTTAAGAGGTACGTTAGACTTTAGAATTAAAGTATGTCTTAATTAGAAAATAGTAAGTTTTCATTATGAGATAAGTAAGTTTTAATAAAGAGATAATAAGTCTTTAACCCTTTACCCAACGCAGACGATATCAAAATTTATTATTTTAAATATCATTTTTTAATATTTTTCCAAAAATTTGAACAAGACCATATTATGTGACTCCTCGTTGGAACGAGCTCAACGAGCTCGTTCCATCGAGGGGTCACATGATATGGTTTTGCTGAAATTTTTTGAAAAGCGGGCGGAATATACCGATTCGTTGGTTAAAGGGTTAAGATATACCGTATGTTGTAATTCAGAGATATTATATTCCGAGTTGAGAGATACTACAAGTCTTAATTCAGAGATTTTACAAGTCCTAACCCTTTTCCTAATATGAAAAGCAGACGACACTTGCAAACAAAATTCTTGAATAACTATTTTTTTCATTTTTTGTTCCAAAAACATAGGTTATGACCCCTCATTGCAATGTGCTGAACGAGCTCGTTCCTAAGAGGGGTCATAACCTATGTTTTTGAGACAAAAAAATTTAAACAATAATACAAATTAATTGGCGATTTTTGTGAATAACACTGGCCGATTTTGGTCGTTACGTTGGGTCAAGGGTTAATTATGAGATAATAAGTCTTATTTCAGTAATGTGTACATCTTAATTTAAGCCATACCAAGTTCCAATTCAGAGATACTTAAAGTCTTAAGAGCTAACTGTGACATAACTTCTCAAGTGGCTCTAAAACGCATCCGGAAGAAAGACCATGAAGTTTCCAAAGAAACACGTAGCAATGGCAAATATGTGCACACCAAAAGTGGCACACGACCATGCTTTCTATTGATAATTTGCTGTCCGAAATGTTATGGGTCTCCACATTTCATACCAAGAAGATTGTAACCCCGTCCCTCCAATATAAAACAGTTTTAAAAAAGGTTATGTGAAATGCATTGACTTCTTAACTTTTATTAACAACTGGAAGATGAACGGAATTTCTGACAAAATCTATAATTACTTTGATTATTTTGCTTTAAAATTTCGTCAGATTTTCAAAATGTGTCCGCGATTTCACATCCATTAACACTATTAAATTATTTTGTTTTATACAACTGCGCAAAATGTTAGAAGCATGGATTAGATGTTGACCTCAGAACATAGTTTATTTCCCAACAATGACAACCACTTTCTTCTTGATTGATAAAGTAAAATTTGATAACGGAGGGTCAAATACCCAACTGCCCATGAAAATACTAAGCTATATTTCAGCCATTGGTTTTCGGCGAGAAAACCCAAGCTATATTTCAGCCATTGGACTCCTGGGGCTGGGACAAACCGGAGGTCAGCTGCCCGAAACCTTGCCTGTATGCAGTCTGCTTTTTTACAGATTCCTGGGAGGAAAATCTACTTGATTGTGACAATCTACTTGTCATGCTCTGGACATGATCACAATAGTTATCCAAACTCGCTAAATAGACTCAGTTCTATGATGAACTGACAATTAAATTTTGCACCGAATGACTTTGCATCGAAATGAATTAATTATATTCGTATAAACGGCACCACGTCCAGAGGGGGTGTTCCGCTTCAAGTTTAGCTTTTGAATAAACAAATGAAGGAACTAAATAGCCAAAATAGCTTGTTGTTGTGTCAGACTGACGAGCAATGTAAGTACATATCTGTGAAGTAACATGGATGATGTACTACAATGAAAACACATCCCGTAAATACGTATGGAGTGCCCCAGCAGTATTCCATGTATTAGTTTAACCATTTACTCTCCCCGCGTATAAATATGTTTCGAACAGGTCCGCTAGGTAGATTATGTCCGCAAGCCGATTACATCCACAAATTGCAAGCCGATTGTGTCCTCATACGAGCCAATTGTGCCCGCTGGCAGTCATCGGGCCGCTTAACCCTTTACCTAACATGAAAAGCAGACGACACTTGCAAAAACAATTCTTGAATAACTATTTTTTTTTCATTTTTTGTCTCAAAAACATAGGTTATGACTCCTCGTTGGAACGAGCTCGACGAGCTCGTTCCAACGAGAGGTCATAACCTATGTTTTTGAGACAAAACATAATTGGAGATTTTTGAGAATAGCGCTAGTCGGGTTTGGCGGTGACGTTGGGTAAAGGGTTAACCCATCACTAAACGTGGAAGATATCAAATTTTGATTTTAAATATTATTTTTTTCGAATTTTCAACAAAACCATATCATGTGGCACCCTTATTGGAACGAGTTCGACATTCGGCCCCAAAGCAGGAGAAAATATTCGGCCCCAAAGCAGGAGAAAATTTGATTTTCTCGAACTGAATGAAGGCGGCTTCGTTACATCTGAGCGATCAATATGTCAGTCCACGGAGAGGACATTTCGATGGCATATCTGTATCATCTCCATTCGGCAAAAAATGGTTCTACCGGGATGTGTGGGTACCCATCGGGAAGACCATACTGCGGCCCAAACGGAGAAAATTTTGATTTTTGAAATTGAAGGAACGCTGTTTCCTTTCATCTGAGCGACCAGTGACAGACTAGACTGTTGGTATATCGAAATGTCCTATATTGGCAGTTCACGTAGAGAACATTTCGATATACCGGCAATCTATGCAACCAGATTCATTTCGCCTTTTGGCCATTTTCACGAAATTTCATGCACCAACTGATGTTGGGCTGCATCAATTTTGAAGCCGGGGGTGGGGGGGGGGCAATAGGGGGCCCACCGTGAATTTTCCCGATGGACCATACGGTCACTCCACCTCTGGGAAAAATGTGAATGACAATCAATCAATATGACATAACATCAGCATCGGCTGGTACACAGCACAGAACACAAATCGACGATATGTGCTTTGACAAATTTATCGGTGTACTTATGAGAGGCAATTAACCCTCTACACTCTGATGTCGAAATATCAAAATTTCTACCTAAAATTTTTTCCCATAATGCAACTAGGAATATAACCAATTCAGTCTTGTCTGACAGAGCTCAATGAGCTCTGTCAGACAAGACTGAATTGGTTACATTACTAGTTGCATTATGTACAAAAATTCTTGCCTGAAATATTAGCATTTTGACATTAGAGTGCAGAAGGGTAAGCAGGCAGAGGTAGGCTTTTCCAGTTTTCAGTTTCAATAGCAGTAGTGTAAAGGTTACAATACACTATACAGAGGCAAACAACGCCCCTCGATTTTACCTCAACATTTAATAGAGCATAAAATCTTAGGGATTAGCTGATTGGGCCAATATCTGTAGCGTTTGGAACCCTCAATAAAAATATTAAATGGTCTGTTTTGGAAAAGACTTGAAATATTTGCACTGGCTTTGGCCTCCAAAATGTGAGAGTTGAAAAAATAGACCGGGGGACAAGTAAAACTATATCTTGTCAAATCAGTGTGAATCTGGACGGCAGTAGAGGAAACCCCAAATTTAAATACAGAAATCACACGGTAACATATATTTTTCTCCAGTGCATTTTTTTAAAGAGATGATCTACTATATGGATTGAGTATTGTTTCGCTCGAAATGGGCTTGATGAGCTGAGGAAAGAGAAAAAGGTTAGCACTGTCGCCTGTGCAAATCGTTTAGCGTACTGTAACCGTAAACCAACACACGCTAAAAGAAGTCCGCGTACCAACGGAAGTAATTCATATTAGTCTCCACAGCGCAGAAAATTTCCTGGCATCAGGCGGAGATAATCTATTTATCGGTAAAGCCTATAGAAAGTTCTTTTTCCAGACAGGACAGGTGATATTCGAGTGGTGAAGACATGCAGGAGGAGCCAGAGGGGGATTGATCCCCCACCAATGATTTGGGCCAACATTTTCGCTTGTTCATGTTGGAGGTTTTAACTTATTCGAAATCCATTTTGGGGCCAATTCTATAAAACTTTTCCAATTGTATTTTCTAGAATTGTATTTTCTAGTTATGACTTTAAATGGGTTGAAATGAACCGCTAGAATTTTCAAAGATCTGGCAAGTTGCCAACATTTTAAAATGCCAATGATTCATTTTAGTCAGTTATACTAATTTTTAGAAAATACAATTGGAAAAGTTTATTGTATTGGCTCCTGGTCGTCAGTTTGAGTTTGTAGGTTACGCCACTCAGACGAATTTTTCGACAGATTATTATTTATTTATTGGTGTTTAACCCTTTATCCAACGCAGACGATATCAAAATTTATTATTTTAAATAACATTTTTTCAATTTTTTCAACAAATGTCAACAAAACCATATCATGTGACCTCTCGTTGGAACGAGATCGACGAGCTCGTTCCAACGAGAGGTCACATGATATGGTTTTGCTGAAATTTTTTGAAAAATAATATTTTTTCAACTGCTGAATTTGCATATTACGCGGGCGGATGCGGCCGATTCATTGGGTAAAGGGTTAAGGTCACATATTTCTGCACCCTGGTTAATCATGATCACGACAGTATTACGGGTTGAGGGAGCCGGAGTACACGGAGAGAAGCACCGAGCAACTGTCAACATACCAACTCCACACAGGCAGGGTTAGCATTGGTTGAAGACAGGTGCACCATCGACGTGCAGTGCGCCTTAGTATTCAACGCCACCGTGCCCCCACGTGGGCAATGGGGGTGAAGTGTCTTGCCCAAGGACACAATGCGGTTGGCGCAGGTAGGATTTGAACCGAGGACCTGCTCCTCTATCTACTGAGACACCGCGAGCCCCTTTCGATAGAATATAAAGTTGGCAAGCCGATTGTGCCCAAAAATGGAGTGGGTCTGCAAAATGTAAACCGATTACGACAGAAAAACCCAAACCGATTGTTTCCGCAGGTCAATCGACGCACAGAATCGGCTTGCCTTTAGTGGGCGTTATCGGCTTGCGGACAAAATCGGCCCTGATGACCTGTTCCGTCCAAAAAGACGACCATTTTCCCCAAAGAAAATAGTCTCGGTAATGTAATAGTATCTACACTGCATCTAAAACTTTGCTCCCATAATTTCTCTCGGTAATATTAAAGTCTAAAAGAAAGAAAGACAAGAAAAAAAAAGAAGAAAAAAACTATTAACAAAAACGATCGATACTTTTTCAACAGAAATCTTGAACACTTTACTATCTGGCCACGTGTCAGTGCTCTGATCTGTAAACATAAACTGACACTTCACTTGATATATTTTTTTATATCTTCTCTAGACCAAAAAAAACTATTTGGCACGGTTGAAAAACAAGAAGACAGGACACAGTGAGATAAAAAGAGTCGGCAAATTTATCAATGTGGGTGGGTGAACGTTCAGGTTTAAAAAAACAACATACTTCAAAGAGAAAATCATTCAGTTGGTTATCGTTCACCACACTCGGGTGTGGAAATTCAAATCGTCTATCTCAAACAATCTACGGAGATTTAGTTCTTGGTTTTCACCACTTGGAAGCGGATTTGCAAGAAGTTATTCGCTGCTACTGAAAACAATCAAAGACTGAATTCCACAAAATATGACTGTGGCACGCGCCGATCTTTCCATGCTAAAATTTCACAAAAAAATGTTATGGTTGCGACAACATCCGTTCCCAAGAAAATGCTATCTATTATACGCCACTGAAACTCGCCTGCGTGCAAGAAAAGGGAGGGAGGAGTGAAATAACTAACTAACACCACGGCAATATGCAGTGGACA
Source organism: Pictodentalium vernedei (assembly GCA_031216915.1). Classification (NCBI taxonomy): domain Eukaryota; kingdom Metazoa; phylum Mollusca; class Scaphopoda; order Dentaliida; family Dentaliidae; genus Pictodentalium; species Pictodentalium vernedei. The sequence continues at coordinate 168,687,313 of CM062292.1, forward strand.
CCCCAAGCCAAACGACTAGGACGAAACCGGTCAGCGCAATTCATAAAAATCGCCATTACAATTTTTGTTTTCATTTATTGGTCTGAAAAACATAGCTTTTAGCCGCTCGTTGGAACGAGCTCGTTCAGCTCGTTCCAAGGAGGATCATGAGCTATATTTCTGAGACAAAAATGAAAATATTTAGTTATTCAATATTGCTTCTGTTGCAAGTGTCGTCTGATGTTCGTGTTAGGTAAAGGGTTAACAGTGAAAGATAATTTGAATTTTCCAAATTTATTTGTAAAATGGCCCAAGAAACCAAAACAAACGGATGGTAGGTGAAAAAAACTCAGGGGGCTTGTTCCACTGATAGGCGTATGGGCCCCAGAAATTTTTTCTCTCTATTTGCCTGACTTTTTAAAAAAAAATATGTGACCATGTTAGGACCTTCAGGAGCTATGTAAAACAGAGAAGTAAATAAATATGGATATATTGGTGTATATTATATCTCACATGACTTTCTCTTCCCCTGATTGGCTGAGAGGCAGTACATTGTTTCGGATAGTTTTACCTAAAAATCACCGTTGAATATTCTAGGACGTACGGCTGACGAAAAATGCTAATTATTGAACGCATGTCGTTGACTACGCCTTCGGCTCGTGGACTGTTGTTCCCCGAAGACCACTATTTTGGCATTGTCAACTCCAAGTCGTGCAATATTTATTTATGTATAGCGGACAACACTTACAATATTTGTTTTCTTCAACTTCTGAATTTTGCTTCCAGAATATTAGAGCTAAAACGGTTAAGGAGTTTTCCTGATCGATTAATCACGTGGATTAACCTTGATTAACCGATTAATCACTTGTCCAAATAGATATCTGAATAATTGCCATACCGTTGATTATTTACAGCATGAACCCTTTACCCAACGAAAGAAACAAAACCGACTAGGCCTATAAACAAAAATCTCCATTCTAATTATGTTTTAAATTTTTGTCTGAAAAACATAGCTTATGACCCCTCGTTGGAACGAGTTCGTTGAGCCCGTTCCAATGAGTGGTCATAAGGTATGTTTTTGAGACAAAAATTGAAATTTTTTAGTAATTCATGAATTTATTTTGCAAGTATCGTCTGCTACCCGCAATGGGCAAAGGGTTAAGAATGACCATTTCCAGCTCCTGATACAGTATGATGATCATGCAAGTAAACAAGTATGTCAGCAAGTAATTTACATGCTTTACTCTGTCTCATATAATTGATGTGAGTCAGTGTGACAATGTTTGCCTGTTTTGGAGCAAGTTTGTTCCTTTGTTAACCCATATAATACAGTAGCTCAAAAGGAACGGTTAATCGAACAATTACTTTTTGGATCGATCAAGATGTTGATCATTGATTAATCGATTAATCGGTTAACCGTTTCAGCTCTGCAGAATATAACTTATAATTAGAACGAATTCTACTTACTGTTTACTTATGATTATTATTAGACCGATTAAAACATAACCGTAGATAGGACTCGGTTGTGTTGGCACAGTCAAATCTCTTGGGTAACTGCTCCTCAATGTCTCATTAGTTACCTATATAGAACCTTCACTCCTCTCCGTATGCAACGAAGACAACGAATGGGACTGCTCCCAGAAAGCACCGCCTTGTTGAACTGCCAAGAACTTTGCGTGGAAGGTGTCGATTTTCCAGCATGGCAGCCCTCTCCATCGTCCACTGTGCATAAAGTGCTGTCCGATTTGCATTGAAGTACACCGCTGATGCGCTCAGGCAAGTCAGATGGTACCTTACCCATGGAACCGAGAGCAACGGGGAATCAAGTTACTTTATACTGCATGGGGATGCAACTGAGACATTTCATAATCGAGACCTTCATATTTGCCGCACTTCTGAATTTTGTCAAGTATGTTTTTGTCAAAAAGACACCTACTTCGATAATATATATATTCTTATCTGCTTTATCGAACATGGCATGATCAACCTTGTTGGCTGCAAATAGTCTAAGGCTAAAAATGGGCCTATTCCACAAAAGGTTAAAATTGCCATTTTCCATGACGCCCTGGGCATGTTCAGGGTTGTTACATGGACGGTCAGAGAAAAAAAAAACACAAGTATGGCGAAGTTCATAATAAGAGCAAAATGTCATGTTAGCATTACGCTTCAGATATTAGGTTTGTGCTAACACAGGACACGAACCGACAAGGTGTTTTATTAACCCTTTACGTAACATGAAAAGCAGACGACACGTGCAAAAAATATTCTTGAATAACTAAATTTTTTCAATTTTTATCTCAAAAACATAGGTTATGACCCCCTCGTTGGAACGAGCTCGTTCCAACGAGGGGTCATAACCTATGTTTTTGAGACAAAAAATGAAAATATGTTGAAAATTAATTGGCGATTTTTGTGAATAGCGCTGGCCGGTTTTGGCCGTTACGTTGGGTAAAGGGTTAAACGCATCACAAAGTGGACATTTAAGACAGACACGCTCCTTCGAAGGCTATCCTCAGAGTTGGAAGATGGTTATAGTAGAAGAAATGGACCGAACAGTGGCCACTCCGCGGCATGCTCATCTAAACGAGACTATTATATTATTAGAACGTTCCTTTTCATGTTCTATCGGTCGATAGTACCCGAGTTTGTGTGGTTTCTGAAATAAAACCTGAAGCAGCGAAGCTGCTGAAGGTTTTATTTAAGAAATCACACAAACTCAGATACTATCGACCGATAGAACATGAAAAGAAACGTTCTAATTATTTTATTATGCCGAACAAAATATGACTTTCATTGTTAAGCGTTAACTGCAACATGCCATCGATCTTGTAACAACAATGTAGTCGAATCCAAAAACATGACGTCATTTCGAACGAATGACGTCTCTTCGAAAATGACTTGTCACAAGTGCCGTCGCTTTGTGAGTTTCTATATCAACAAATGCCAATGTTAAGAACAGCATCATGCTGTTCATGTTATATTTCATTGTTAATGCTTGTTTGAAAAGTGATTTAAATTAATGGAATATAAATTCATGTTTCTCGGACGACAACAGTTGATAGAATTAAGCGGAGTGAAACACAAGTCATAACTGAGACTCATATTCAGGATTCACTGAAGTGGTGAACAAAACGCGAGTGAGTTTTTTATTTTAATATTTCTGATTCTTTTGAATTCATTGTTTGCAGTTAAAATTGAAAACACACCCACTGAAGATGATATATTTATTGGTAAGTTTGTGCCTACCGCTGTTGAAAAACGTTAAACGGACACGGGGCCAGCGTTTGGTGTTGAGAAATTCCAATCGACGCTGATCAATGGAAGTGGCGCTTACATTTTCTTCGTTCTCTTGTCTCCAGGGAAAAACGTTTTGATAGTACTCGTGTTTTGCCTCAAAACTCCAGTACTATGACTTTTAGAAGGTGTCAAATTAACCAATCACGACTGATGTTACAAACTTGAGGCATAATGAAGTGTATTATGGTACATTTACCGATATACGGTTGTAACATTTCTCCCACTAGGCCGAACCATGGAAGCCTTGAAACTTTGTGCCTCTCCACCTTTATCGAGCTTCCACCACCTCTGCCTGCACCGATTTCAAATACCATTTGCTGAGACAATATTCACAGCTGTAATAAAATCTACCCTAAAGTCGAGATGGCGTCCGACAGTCTTGGCACGTTGGATTTAAACGCGAACCTTAGCTACATTATTATGTTTTCAGATTAAAAAACGATTCCAGCAGAAAGGATGCGGGTTATCCTACCACGGTCAGGACTTAATGGCAGCCACCCCGAGAGTCTAATCATTAGCCCAGAGCTCTTACTTCTCTATGCACCCAATACAGACATTGAATGTGGCAGCTCCCACGAAGCGCTGCCTTGTTGAACCCACAAAGAACTTTGCAAAAATTGTGTACACTCTCCAACGCAGCTGCTTTCTACATCGTCCACTGTGTAAATACACTGTAGATGTTCTCTAACAAGTCAGGCGGTACCAAATTAGGCGACAACAAACCAAGAGCACTGCGAGCAACAAATAGTCTGGGAATGCATCAAGTGAGACTATTAGTTACCCCGTGTCTGATCACGTGGTACGGGTTTTTACCTACCCGAAGCCAGCCGTATCCCATGAGGCCGAAGGCCGAATGGGATACGGCTGGCTTCGGGTAGGTAAAAACCCGTACCACGTGATCAGACACGGGGTAACGAATTTATCTATTGACTTTTCGTTTTAGAAGTACAATCTATTTCATGTGTGAACACACACAGCATGAGATCTTTTATCTTCCATTGTTGAGCCATACAGGTTTCTGTGGAATTTTTGTGCAAAAGAGTTTTTGTGAAAATATGCCGATATGACTAGTATAAAAAAATTATTGAATTTCGTTTTTTCTTTTTTGTCTCAAAAACATAGCTTATGAACCCCACATTGGAGGGTACTCGACAAGCTCATTCCAATAAGGGGTCATGAGCTATATTTTGGAGATAAAAAATTAAAATATAATACATGTACACTGTAAAACTGGAATATTGACGCGTCTTCTACGGGGTATGGACAATTTGTAGATTTCGGAACGAGGCTTCCACTGGGTATGGGAAATTTGTCAGTGGCTGGGCGGACGTATCGTGGGTTTCAATGAATATGGTCTCATACCACGTATCTATCAACCAATCAAATCAAAAAATTCGCTTTAGTCAATAGATAAATTTCGAAATCCAGGTCCGCGGATTTACTATACTTTTCCTGAATCGTGGTAAGCGAATCTGTGTCAAAATGGACAATCAGTCGGATAATGTAAATAATCCTTTATGTTTTATAGAACATACCAGGCAGTACCACTATTGTTGGCTACAAGTGGTCGTAGGATGTAAATTTGCCTATTTTACAAAAGATTAAAGTTCTCATTTCCCATGATGCCCCTGACTTGAGGGTGGATCTCGCAGTCAAAACCATATTTATGGCGAAATTGATTATAAAAGCAACGAGCCTTGCTATCACGGCGTTTTAGATATAACGTTCGTGCTAAATCGGGACACTAACTGACAGGATGTTGGGCAGTTCCTTTGGTCTTATTGAGTCTGCATTCATGATTGACACACTCCTTCATTCTTGTTGGGAGTGTCTGGTCTTGCGTGGCGAAAGGGAAACCTTCTTTTTCACATTTGAGCTCATCATTTTCAACCAAGCAAAAGAATCCATTGATTGCTCCTCTGTTCTACACGTTGTACATGAACACTATGTGTTTGTTAGTGTTTTCCTAGAAAGTTATTCTATGAAATGTTGGTCCTAAACCGATTTGCAAAATACCTTTGCTTGGGCAACATCTTCAGCTGTATTACCCAGCAATACATCCCCACAGTCTGCTCTCCTCAACCCTAAAGTCGAGATTCTGTGCCACATTCTTCGCACGTTACTACTACTACCATTACTACTAGTACTAACTACTACTACTACTACTACTACTACTACTACTACTACTACTACTACTACTACTACTACTACTATACTACTACTAGTACTTCTACTGCTGCTGACAATTGGCGTGTTATTCATTTCATGAGGTTTTGTCTGTTTGGGAATTCATTTTGTGATAATCCTCGGAGCGGGATCGTACCCAGAAAGGCCTACGGTGACAAATACACAATAGTGAAAATATTAGATGATACATGTCCCAGAAAATAGTACGTAACCCATGAGATGAAAGCAATCTTTACAAAATAAATGGAACCTTGTTCATACCAGCAACTTCCCTGATAGTCCCAGATTGGCCAAAGTATAATCCCCCTCCGATGTCTCACGTCCATTCTAAAAGTGCCCATCCCGAATTTTAAAAATCGTGGATACATCCCTGTCTTGGAGTGATTAGTTATCACAGTTTTGCTCCAGTCTGTTTGATTCACTCGTTTTCTGTGCTATCGCAACTCAGTTTATAGTGTTTCTCACCAGATAATAATATAAATTGTAACAAAGCAAACTGAAAAACGCAGTTAAAATAACATCCTCCCAACCTCTGTATACGTTCGAAAAGAAATAAGAAAAAACTTACTTCAAGGACTGGTGAAAATTGATTGATAAAGCAGAAATGGTGTGCGTAATATCAAAAGTCATTCAGTGCCTGCTCGTAGACAAATACACCGTATGTACTTGAACAAGTTCGGCTTTGTGCGCAGTCAGGAAATTTAAGGATGTGACACGTTGAAGATAGGTCTATCTTTTGGCAAGTTTCTATCACTCGGTCGATATTAAGAGATGCAAAAGATGCGTACGCATCTTCAAAATTAGATCTAGTACTTTAATTCTGGCACGTAAGTTTACAATGCTAAGTAAGGCGACACGAGCTTCGTTGATAGCACAGGAAGAAATAGATTCTTGGCGTGTTAAATATTTAGACCTCAAACTTTGTATCAGCGTGAAACAGCGTCTCCTTTCCTTTAGTAATAGGCCTAATATCAGACAGAGGCACAAAATCTTGACCCCCCCCCCCCTCCCACACAAAAATCTTGAAATCCCCCAGTAAATAATAACGAGGACTGTTGTTATCTGTGACAAAAAAATAATACCAGTTGAGTCTTCTGCTGGCTTTTTTGAGATTAGCAGGAGTGAAATGCCACGCCTAGCTCACCGGGTAACCCTTAAACTGCCACGCCTACTTTTACCATATATGGAGACCTTATATATCATCCCTTGGGTGCAACAAGGTGCAGTCTGTAATGCCAAAGCAATGCAGACGGCACCTTGGTGCACTCGGAGATTGCAGACGGCACCTTTGTGCACTGAAGGGACGATATATTCTTATTGGCGAGGAAGTTTGATTACAGTTATGGCACACTTGTAACACTTTCATCTGGTTAATTGTTGGAATGATCTCTCTGGACACTTTCAAATAATTAATTAGATGGGAGTGTTAATCCGCGCATGTCAGAACGCCTAGGACGTTGTAATAAAGTACGCCACAATAGACGTGCTCAGCAGCATTGTTGTTAAACCCAAGACACACCACCCCATCCAGAAAAAGGGGCAAAATCAAACTGAATCTTCTGGTGGTTTTGTGGGATTTGTTTATAAACTGACTGTACTACTGACAATATTTCAATGTCTAACCATCTTGTTATGATCAATTCAAAGCCATGAGGCTGAAGATTTCTTCGATTTGCGGTGACTAAATACATAAGTGTGTGTAGTGTGATGGGTGTGGTTGTCCCTAAGGGTCTTCCTCATCCTCCACCTATGTATAAAATTTTAGTGGAAAGACAAAAATTTAATTCCGCTTTTCTAGTTATAGCCCAAGAACATTAGGTTTCACTAGGGAAAAAAATCGGAGAAAGCTGATTTTTTCAGGGAATGTCGAGTACATGTCACTGAACGATTAGACAAAAGTCCCCTAAAATCCCAGTTGAGATTTTTTTTCTACAGCCTTTTTTCGAAAACGCGTTTGAAAAAAATTAAAAAAAATCGCACGAACTTTGTAACCTCGAATTGATCCAACTGTATTTTTTTGTTTACGCGTATTTCGAGCTACATAATGTCTAATATACATTTACCTAGAGGAAAATGTGCATTCTGTGACAATTTCTGCGAAAAATTATTGAAAATTCACAAAAAAGTATCGGATTTACGCAAAAAATTACGATTTTCCTAACGGATTTGCCCAAAGGGTCGTAGTACAGAACGGGATGTTAGTTGGACAGACGATAAAAAATCCACCACCATTTGAAGACTTTTATCATTGCTTACAAAATAGACATTATGGAAGACCCCCTCTGCTTCTGGCCGAGTTCCCCTTTTGGCATAAAATTCGTCAACATGAGAACTCAACTATTTTCGGGCTTGGGACCGAACAGACACGTCTGTGTCTGGCAGCATTAGATCAATAAATAATATTTACAGAATGTACAAAAATCAATAAATAATATTTACAGAATGTACAAATCAATCAACATGGATTAAGTTACATTGACTATTATCAACGCTATATACAGAAATGACATGACCTATATACATATTATTCATCGAACTCAGAAATTTCCGACAGGACAGTGTTTCTGTGGTTGTTACAAGAATCCGAACTGCAATTACACAAACCTGAGCAAGAGAGTCTTGCCTTCTTACACCCACACCTTTTTGTACAAGCACTCTTGCAACCACAACTGATCAGATTCAGTAGGTTATCGGGGGCACATGGCTTTGTGGCTGCAGTCGGTACAAGAAGTCCATTGTCTAGCGACCACCCCCAATCCGTCGGAGGAAGCGAAGTGCCCAGCCATTGTTGGACCTGGAGATAACATCTGTAGACATGTTGTTGTGCAGCATCGCTGCTTGGTGGGAGTGAGGCTAGGTCGATGGGTTTATTCAGTTTAGATTTTGCTACATAACGCTTGTAAGTGACATATCTATATTGGTCGAGAGAGGAAACAGTTTTACTCCCGTATAAGATCAGGAGAAGTTGTTCCCCGGCAGCGGCTACTGCACTTGGTGTACTGTCATCCGCCAAAATTGTGTTGACATACTGTTGTGAGTCGCTAGTAACATCGGAGACAATTGTACTGAATACTTTCTTCTTACCAACTCGAAAGAGTGCAGAAGTAGTGTCACAACCACTTATAGAATGTGCTACAAGGAGGTTGCTTCTATGGTCACCCATTTTGGTTGCTATTTCACTAACTGAAACTAGTAAGTTTGGGGTAATGGAATACATCATGTGAATATTACATCCCGATTGAACTCGAGAGGTAAGAATGACTAACAAGTCTGTGTCTGTTCCACAACGACAACATTGTTGTCATCTTGAGCGATGTCAAGTGCAGTTTCGGCTATCAGTACATCAGCATCAGCCTCGGCCTGCTTGGACTGAATATTGATAGCAGATAGCTCCTGCATTAGAAGATCGATCAGTTGGGTTTTGTTCTTGGCATTTGCAAGGAAATCGGATTGGGGTGTGGTGGCTGGTAACTCGGGTGAGATATTGATATCAATGGAATACCTGTCTTTAGATCTACGGGCTTGTTCCATGCCCTTTGTCGACATTGCACAAGCATAACCATCAAAAACAACCACGACGTTCGCCCCAACATGTCTCACTAGATAATTGGAATATGATGTACATATGTCCTTATATGACGACTGTTTAGGCCATACAACTGCCCTCAATAAAAATCCACCATCTACAACAAACAGAGAATGTTCTGGGATTTTAGTTTGCTCGGAATCGTATGTTTTGAGGATCTTACCGAGCGTGCTTTCCTGTGTCTTCCTCATTCCAGCAGAATCAAACAATGCTGGTGGTTTCGGGGCGAGTTCATATTTGAGATACTCTTCCATCTCTGCTTCTGACTTAATAACACATGTGATGCGGTTGAACAGAATTGTGGGGTCAATCACTACCTTACTTCCACGGACTTTGATGCTATTTGCCATCGATGCGAAAGACTTCACAGTGTCAACACGTCGTAGTTTGATGCTGTTGAACGTTTTGCTTACAACATTCGATACGCAACATTCACCAATTTTGCGAACTTGGTCACAGTTCACAGTTTCGTCGGCCACAAGCCCGGTCGCTATAGAGACTAATTGTAGTGGATCTCTATTCTGAAAGGGGGAATGCACTCTGAGCCAGTTCAATAATTTGGTGATATCATTGGCATCAGTCAATTGTGAACTTTGACGGAGATCCCGATGTTTTCGCCATGACCAGTGTGAACATGAACAAAATTTTCGAGAGCATTACATATCGGAAGGCAAAGAGGTAGTCCATGTACCCATTTCGCAACAGTGCTATCGGTTATTCCCCTGCCATGTGTGAGACCACCAGGGAGCTTGAACATTCTCATTAAACACTGCTCTATGGTCTGATCAGAATATATCCCGTCCCAGAATTTATCTGAGCGTCTTATGGTAAAGTAACCTTTCTCAGTGAACAACTTCAAATCATCCTGTTGCATTATTTCTGTTAGCTCATTCATCTGCTGCAAATAGAGATGAGAACTTTTTGCGTATGCAAAATGACCACCTGCGTGAAATACTGGAATCATATTGCGAACACAATATGTGTGGAGTTACCAGTCGCCTGTGCGCTCTGCTCTCAAGAACAACTGGGGAAGACCTATTTGCTCGTAGTATTGTACCCAAAGCTTTCCTGTGCGTCCTACGGACGCATTCTGGAGCAGTTCGTGTAATTTTGACAGTAGATGGTTGACACTTTCTTGATTGACAGCGTCAGCTGTTGTACAGTCACCTCTGGCAAGTCCACAGAATATTTCATTGACTTCTGCGCAGTCTATGTTATCTAGTGTTCGGCTTTCTTCAAACACAAGTTTTGTAATGGCAATTTGTGTTAGCAAATGTGCACGAACTGCTCTTGAATATGCATGACCACTGATCAAATGATGGATTGACCCACCAGCATAAACAGTCCCCCAAAGTGCATCCAAGCCGCTACCAGCCATGATCGAACCAATTGCCCCTAAATATGACATAATCATATGGAAGCCGCCGAGTCTAACGAAAACTTTTGTCAACTTATCTGACGAAGACACAATCTCCACTGCTTTGATATAACAATACAAATTTGTTTATGAGTACACATCAAGGGCGTGCACACATTACATGCCAATGCATCTTGAGTGTAGGCGAACACCACATTATGTGATTTAATCGAACATGGAAATTGAAACAATGATGCTATAATACGGTATTTGAATGAGAAAAGTCGATGCCGTTTGAATTTGAGTTTAGGGGGTATGGTTAATATTTCACACGTTTCACCAGTTCATTATGGAATAAATGACTATTGTTATATATCATTATAAAGCCACTGCTTTTCTGCAATTTTTGATATATAATTTAACTCCCAAAGTAGTCGTAGATTTGATTTAATGGACGTTGTGTACCGTTGTGTGTATGAAAACAATAAATTTTTTTTCGTAATTTTGTACATTTTCGTGAATATTTCACCATTGAGTGTGAGGATTGGTACAAAGTTGGCATTTTCTGTTGGGGATATGTATTCTCAATATAATTCAGCACGATATATATGATTCTCACCCTACTAAGGCGAATAAGAATGAGAAATATGGAGCTGGGTCGAATTTTTTTTTAATTGTTTTTTTCATCAAAAAAACGCTATAACTAAAAAAGCTCAACTCGGATTCGCGGGGACTTTTCACACTTTATCCGCAATGTGTGTCCCGGAAACATATAAAAAATTAGCTTTCTCCGAATTTTTTCCTTACTTTCTCATTTTTATGTCTAATGTGCCTGGACTATTACGCTGTTCATTTTACTAATACACAGAATGGGAATATTTCTTTGTGCATATTTGCGGTTTTTAAAAGAAGTTTCTATGTGAATCACGGTCGGAAAGAGCTGCGACAACCCTTCACGGGATACGTTTTCCTAATGCACGGAATGGGAATACTTCCTTGTGCATAACTGCGATTTTTTTAAAAAAAGAAAATGGTATGTGAATCACTGTCGGGAAGATATCCGAGAGCCGTTTTCGACAGCGTGTCTCATAGGGTTAATTCAACTGCTCAACGAAAAAAAAATAGCCTGAGATGTTTTTGACAAAACCTAAAATATTACCAGTTAACCCTTTGAACCCGAGCGGCCACTTTTCCGGCCAGGAACCTGATACGCCACAGCGTCATTAAATAGGGTGGCTGTTCAGTAAATATGTGGGGTAGAACAATCAATATTTTCAACGTGCAGCCTCAGGGCTGCACGTTGAAAATATTGATCGGTCTACCCCAAAAAATGAATATCCACTGCTAGTTCCTAAATTAGATGGTCAAATACGGCCATTCCCAATATTTACACAACCTATTGGGTTAAGGAATGTTCTTTTCCCTTGTCGTGTGAGAATGAAAACACAAAATGCAACAACTGGTTACCCCAATAACGAGTTAGATGATCACGTGACGGATAGGCTGCTATTTTGACAGTAACAGACTTATCAGCGTTTGAAGAATTTTTTACATCAAAGGAAAGGACGTGTGAACTTCAGCATCAAGGATATTTTGCCAGTCAGAAGACAAAATTCGCTCTTTTTCGAACTGAAGCTCATTCTAGTAAAAGAAAAACACACACACATCGCCAAAAGACGACGAACGTGCAGCTTTTCTACATTATAAACATGCTTACATTTTGACACTGAAACAAACATGGACTTTTTACATGACGGTGAATGTTCCGCCGCGGTTAAATTGGCAGCATTCTGTCATCACTTTAGATGAAATGTACCACGGTGCGCTCTGTTACTCTCGGACATGCAAAATTCTTTCTCAATCGAGTAACATTAACGACCTCGGAACCCTCCACAGTTTGAGTGGGACGCCCCGATCCCTAACGTTGAATAACAATTCCCAATCCACTCTCCGTTCCCGAAGTTTCTTATATTAACCCTTTACCTAACATGAAAAGCAGACGACACCTGCAAAACAAATTCTTGAATAACGATTTTTTAAAAAATTTTGTCTCAAAAACATAGGTTGTGACCCCTCATTGGAACGAGCTCGTTCCAGCGAGGAGCCATAACCTATGTTTTTGAGACAAAAAATGAAAAAAATAATTAAAATTAATTGGCTGTTTTTGAGAATAGAGCTGGCCGGTTTTGGCTGTTACGTTGAGTAAAGGGTTAAGCCAAGCTATAATGGCGATACACTGTTGGAAAGAGCTATTTCACATAACAGCATTCCATTGACACAGGAAAGATGTCTACTTCATCATTATAAAATAGTTCTAGGTGCCGACAGTTCGACGATTTGAGTTTGTGGTCAGTGTTTGTCGCAAGTATATTAACACTGAACGTTGTTAGCATAGCTATGGGACCGAAAGAGCTTCTGAAAATGACACTTAACTGTTCAGAGCACTAGGCGTGAATGACACTCCTTATTTTCGGACAAACAAACACACACGTGAATGATCGTGTACTCGATTGTAAATCTATGATAATCTTTATTTTCATGATAATCTTCATTGTTGTAATTGAAACTCTTTGTTTTGTAAGATAAAAATGCAATCTTTAACCCATAAAGCCTCAGACTGACTTTACGAAAATTACTGCCTTATTTACATGTACACATCAGCAAATGACTTAACCCTTTACCTAACTCGAAAGGCAGACGACACTTGCAAATAAAATTCTTGAATAACTAATTTTTTTCATTTTTATGTGTCAAAAACATAGCTTATGACCCCTCATTGGAACGATCTCGTTCCAATGAGGGGTCATAAGCTATGTTTTTGAGAAAAAAGTGAAAAAGATAATGAAAATTGGGTGGTGATTTTTGTGAATAGCGCTAGCCGGTTTTGGCCGTTACGTTGGGTAAAGGTTTAACAAAGTTTCTACTTCATTGTTGGCTGCCAAAGTAAATGCAGCCTATCTGTTGAATTCTCAAGTAGGGTTATGCTAAGCTTTGAGGTTCGATTCGATTTCGAATCTTAAGTAGATATTCGGTTCGATTCGAAATCGGCTGCCCGATTCGTTTCCTCTCGAATCTTTTTCATAAGAATACAGCTTGGTATCAGTCATCTTCGTCGTCTCACAAAACGTAAAGTTCAGATAGAAATCGTACATACATAATGTTGAAATAAAAGACTGAGTGTAACTCCCGATACATTAGCATAAATAACATCTTCACTCATGCCATCAGCTCGGTCATGATTAGCCATTGTGCATAAATATGTGACCTTAAACATCAATAAATAAATAAATAAATACATGTCATCAGCTATGCTAATTCCAATATCACTAGTCCCCTTACCACTGTAAAATACAAATTTAAGGTTTCAAGCAATGTCGAAGATGAACTATAATCCTTATAGGGTAATATTCCAACTACATTATCAAGTGATGCCTTCGACGAAGGCATGCTTTGATGAAGTAGTTGAATTATTTTATCGGTCGGGACTTGGCTGCTTGTGGCTGAATGGGGACTTAAAGGCTGAATCGTATTTTACCCAATGAATCTGCAATTACCAGTGAAAGAATTGAAAACATATCTCAACGTGTTTTTAGATTTGTTTCTTTCTTTCAACAATAATTGACCATCCCACGCGAGAACAACTTAACAAGATCAATAAGTTAATCCAACTTATAATGTCTTCGAAACCTTTCTAAAACGAGAGGCCCCAAGTGATCTTAATCGTTCACCCGTTTAAGGAAGGAATGAATGTCACATCACATTTAGATTTAGCATTTATGGCTAGTTGACACTACAAAACCCACACATGAACCCAGGCACTTAAACGATCTTGAATATGATACACCCACCACTGCAATGATGCTGTATGTACCAAATATCGAAAGATTCTAACTAGAAAATCTGAAGAAAAAGATTTTAGAATTTTCTTCTCATACTGCGCTAAGTTAAAAGGAGTCAATGAAGCGCCCAAATATGAACCTAGGGTTTGGATTTGATAACACTTGAATGTGCACGTTCTAAGAATCCTGAATTCCAAATATCAAACGATTCTGACTGGTGGATGAAGAAGAATTTCAAAGAATATGTCTGATACTGCACTACATTAATTTTCAGGCTCGCATAAAAAGCCCAAATATGGACACTTGGGCTTGATTTGAACAAATTTGAATGTGCCCCCAACGATGCCATATGCCAAATATCAAAAGATTCTGACCGGTGGATCTGAAAAAGATTTTTTCTCATGTTACACTAAGTTAAAACTCGGGTTCCCACAGGGAGTCCAAATATAAACCCATTGTCTTGATTTGGAATCTGGCCTTCTTAGGATGTTGTACACCAAATATCAAAACATTCTCACTTGTGTGGCCTAAGAAGGCCAACTTCAAAGAAAATTCCCCATATTGCACTAAGTTAACATTCGGGTTCACATTAGAAGCCCAAATATGAACCCAGGGACTTGATCTGGTAAAATTTGAATTTGGACCCCCTTTTCTGACTGGATTATCTGAAGAAGATTTTTAAAGGATTTTTCTCATACTACACTAAGGTTAAAAAGTTGGGCTCCCACGGAGAGCCAAAATGTGAATACAGGGACGTCACTTGAACAAACATGGATCTGGCTTCCATAAGGATTTTGTATACCAAATATCCAAAGATTTCACCTGGTGGATCTAAAGAAGATTTTTAAGGGATTTTTCTCATATTGCACTAAGTTAACCTCCAGTCTCCCATACGGATCCCAAATATGAACCCATGTTCTTGATTTGAACAAACTTGAACATGATACCCCTGAGGATGCTGTATACCAAATATTAAAAGACAGGGTTGGTGGTTCTGGGGCAGATATTTTTGAAAAGTTATTAGGGGTACTAAGAGAGTTATGCCACCCTCCTGTGGCGCTACCCATGGACGTAGTATCTTTGTTTAATAAAATGGAATTGATGTATGATGAGGATCGTGTATATCAAATTTGTTTCAACACGGCCCGTTAGGTTATGCGAAGAAGTCGATAATGTAAAGTTCACGTCGGACAACAGAGACGGACGGAAAGTGATCTCTAAAGCTCTCCTTGGGCTTCGCTCGGGTGAGCTAAAAATAGGAAAAATAGCATGTTGTAACAATGAAAAAAGATACAGTCTCTTCATTTGTCAGACAACGCGTTCATCGGTGTTATTCACAGCATTTCACATCTCTGTATCGTGACGTACACAATGTCTAATTTCACAGAAACGCTGTTGATATGGCGTCTATCAGAAAGTGAGTTATCGTTCTTGGAGTACTACCGCCGGTGGGTATTTGCGGTATTGTAAAAATTACGAATTCATTTGATAGCACATTTTCTAATTTTTCCTCGGGGAGAACACCCCGGGACCCCTCTCCAACAACGCACTCCTACCAGGGTGGATTGGTTGAGGCGACCCCGGGATGTTCTCTTGGAAAAACTGTGTATAACAGTCAACGACGGGTTGTGCATTGCGCATCACACAAAGCGACGACATGACCGATGACAACTTTGCCAATGTAATCAAGTAATGACACCCAGTAATAGAGTATCGGGGGTTTAACCCTTTACCCATCATAACCGGCCAATGTTATTCTCAAAAATCGCCAATTAATTTTCATTATTTTTTCATTTTTTGTCTCAAAAACATAGGTTATGACCCCTCGTGGGAACGAGCTCGTCGAGCTCGTTCCAACACGGGGTCATAACCTATGTTTTGAGACAAAAAATGAAAAAAGTAGTTATTCAAGAATTTTTTTGGCAAGTGTCGTCTGCTTTCCATGTTAGGTAAAGGGTTAACACTACTAGTATGAACGCAGTTCTCATAACCCGATTCAATAGCATCACAACGTAAACCATCGCATGTCCTGAAGCAAAGAATTCCGCATACCAACTGGAAGTAATATACATTTGTCTTAACACCCAGAAGAGTTCAATGAATCAGGTAAAGAAAACTTATTTATCGATCGTGTTTAAATCAGACCTGGAAATACACGAACACTTATCATGATCAGAAATTGTGTTTAATGGGTGATTTTCTTAAATTTATTTTCGAAAACGGAGATACAAAATGACGTTGTAACCATTTTAGAATGCATCACAGCAAAAATAGTTAAGCTATAAAACTCGAAACATCAGCCATTTCACCGCGACACGCATATATTTTTGCGTAAAATATCTTGTCCCGAGGGTGAGATCAGGGATAACTTTTCTCCCCCACCAAAACAGTCTGACGTCATCAAAAGTAATCCAGGGACACGTGGACCTATATCGAACAATTTTGTTGTCCATTTCTGAAAAAAAACTGATATGCTTATCGGAAAGAGCGCACAACAGTTCTGTGGTATATACCACGGAATTAAATCGCAACGTCGGCAAGATAGGGGTTGAAGATTTGTCGCGAAATGAACTCTCTCCACTTACAATGAAGTTCAACCAAAAATACATATAAAAGAGTCAAGTGCCCTTTGATTTTGCAGTCTGTGTTTTTATTTCTATTCTCGTCAACAAACGTTCGTCTGCTAATATTTCCGAAATGTGACGCCATGTTGTTTGTTTACAGATGAGCTTACGATGATTAACCCTCTGCACTCTGATGTCAAAATATTGAAATTTCGGGTAGCAAATGTTTCCCATGCTGCAATTTGGAATTTAATCAATTCAGTATTGTTTGACAGAGCTCATTGAGCTCTGTCAAACAAGATTGAATTGTTTAAATTCCAATATGCATTATGAGGAAAACTTTAAGGTTGAAATTTGGGTTTTCTGACATCAGCGTGCAGGGGGTTAAATAGTCCGTGCGCTCATTAAATATGCAAATAAGCTCGATCACGTGGGTCATGTGAGATAGATATCTATCTCACATGACCGTCTCACGTGAGACACGCATATCTTGCACAGGAAATGGAAGGAGAAAGGAATGTCTTACTTGGGTTGGAAATTTGAAAAAAAATTCCCTGAAAGATATTATGTCGGGAAATGTTTATTGCCCAAGTTTCTAAATACCTTGGAATAAGGGAAGGGGCAAAAGTCTCTCGAACAGACAACGCGTCTCACCGTTAAATATGGAGAGGGTTAAACGTGGATAAATTACATGTAGGTTTCTGTTCAATGACAGTGTTCTTGAAAAAATCAAGCGTTATTAATTCGATGTGTTTAAGTTCCAATATTTTGAACATGGATTAAAGACAAGTCTCTTTTAAAGATGTGGAAAACAAACGCATTTATTTCTGCAAACCATCTGTTGCAACTTTCATGTGAATCGTTTCCGCGAAAGGTTCAAAAGGCATCATAAAAAATAAACTGGTAACATCAGGTGAATTCTCTGTACAAAGATGATAGTATGGAGTTAAAACGAGATTACGTGGGGAGATCCACAAGCTTTGGAATTGTAAGGTATAAATCAGTCTGTCGTTTTAGTCAGAACAAAAACAGTGTGGTCTTTTATCGCAGTGTCTTGGGCATCATTAAAGAAAACGAAGATCTGGCTGGCAGCCAAGGTTTGAAACGAAATTAATACAACCGTGGAATATAGCTGGAACGTATTCACTTCAGTGTTTTCGAAAAATGTGTTCCCGGAGTTACTTCCATTATGCAACTCTTTCAGAGGCGACGGAAGCTCGGTGAAAGTGGTGGGGCACGAATTATCAGGGCTACCATGGTTCGGCCAGTTGGGAAAAAAGTTACAAACGTATATCGGTAAATGTACCATGACACTATAGTCTCTCGTTCAGATGCGCATGCCGCGGTGTGAGCACTGTCCTGTCCATTTCATATACTTTAATCATCTTCCAACCCGAAGGCTTGCCTTCGGGTTGGAAGATGGTTAAAGTAGAAGAAACGGACTGAGGCGGCTGAAGGTGAAATTCTTTGGCCAAATTCTGTTTGGATTTGCAAATAATATATTACAGGAATGCCTATACATTGACACGTTTGCACGCGCCCATTTTAACTCATTGTGTGACGTTGGAAAAAAGGCATGTATCCCCTGTTGCCCCCTGGTTCCGCCACTTCTGAACTCTTTACCTTCGCAGGTCCAGCACTGAGCTTCCCTCCCCCACGTCCAATTCCACGCCCCAAGGCGTTGGCATAATCATAATTGTAACGTTGGACTTAGGAATAATTATAATTGTAATATTTGAATGTCACCTTCGGAACCAAGTATTTTACTTGAAAAAATATTCTATACATGAGAAATCGAAGCAGTGCTCAAAATAACTTTTTTTCTTTGCGTAGCAAAATGCTACGCATTTCCAAAAAATGAATAGCATTTTGTAAAAATTACATAGCTATTTTTGTATTCCAGAGTTATGTTATGCAGTTTTATATTGAATTTTTCTAAGTAGATAGAATAGTTTCCATCCATTTCTGGGCATTTCCAAATGATCTGCAACACATGAAACATTTACTATGTTTTTTAACTGAACTGCCTTTAAGGGTTGCATGGACTTGTATACTGTTATAAATGGCGTCTTGGTTGTTTAATAGAGTTCTCAAAATGGAAGTTGGGATTTTTAATTTGATGGGCTTGTAGTTATTTTTAATGGACATTTTATGCAAAATGTTGTAAAAACAGGAAGTATTTAAACCAACAGAACTCATCTTACATATGAAGTTGCTAATGATGCTTGATGGAGAGTTAATCTGAGTTATGCCTGGAATGTTCCACAATCAGAAGTAAAGCATCAGTCTAGTTTTCAAATTTGTTTGCAAATTTTCATTTACATTTTGCGATACAAGATAATCAACTGCAGCCTAAAAGGCTGCAGTTGATTATCTTGTATCGCAAAATGCTATACATAATTTAACATTGTGTAGCTTTTTGCAAGTTTTGCATAGCAAAAAGCGACGCGACACCGCTTATTTTGAGCCCTGAATCGAAGATCACTTGGTCGCGATGGTATTCGCAAGAGCCATCCCCAACCAAATCTGACTGGTAATGGTGTTTTCACAACTCAAAAAGAACTTCCGATCGCAACGCAATTCGTACCTAGTGTACCCTTCATTTGCCTTTTCGTTATTTTTAATTCACCTTCCGATAAATAATTTCCAATAAAAATGGTATAAAACACGGCGCACCTCTACACGAACGTGTTCTGATAAGATGCCAATGGACTGTAAGAATTGGTGAACCAGATGTAATCGCTCCCCGTGGTAATCATCAAAGCAGTCTACCTGAACAAGAATAATATAATTTATACGAAGAAAGATAGATGCAAAAATCGTATCAAAACATGTAAACGTCAAACATGATAACAGGATTATGTCGACGTTTCGTGCAGGTCACTTCATGTTTTAACTGAAGGCATGTGGTCCACGACTCGAGTGTTTACAAACGATGTGAGAAAAGGCCAGTAATTATGGGAAAGTGACAACCGTTACTTATTCCCAGCTCCTTATTGGACATTCGTTATCAACCGATACAATCGGTTGATAACGAATGTCCAATAAGGAACTGGGAACAAGTAACGGTTGTCACGTCAGTTCGTCATTATTACTAATACAGAACAGTGATTGTCAAAGCGGATCGAGTATGGACGACAGGGTCGCGATCCGGTAATAATTCTTGGGCCGCTTTCCACCCCGTAATACACAGAGATTATTACCATTATGTGGATGTACAAAATATGTATCCGTGTCGAGCTCCGGGTTCTAAGAGCAGATCACGACGAGTCGAAGACGAGTCGTGATCTACCCTTAGAACCCGGAGCGAGACTCGTATACACAATTTGTACACCCACATAATGGTAATAATGATTTTATCTTACATTATATTGGGGATAAGTCAAGAATGTAGACGAATATATAACGAAATATTTATTCGTACGGATAAACAAAAAGATAAAAAATGGAACTCACGCGAAAGGAACGTGCTTGTGTCCGACCCCATGATACAAACATCTGTATCAGGGGGTCGGATACATGACAGTTGCGGAATTAATACAGACAAAATACATGTTGACTGTAAGATAAAATAGAATCTCGCCTATGGAAAATAAAATCTGAGAATACTGAAAACATGATGCTATTTTGTTTTTGTTTTTTTTTATTTCTCGACGCGTGCTTGATTTTGCGGTTTTTACGGTACCTGGAATCTAGATGACCACTAAATTACTCACTTAGAATTTTTACTCGAGCATAAATTTTCACCCAGTGCTAGCTTAGATTTCCTTGCCGCCACAAATGAAATAAAACTGGTAACCACTCAAAAACAGTAGGTAATATTTTTTTATTGTATGCATGGTGATGGTTTAGATGCAGTTAATCCTTTACCCAACGTGGCGGCCAAAATCAGCCAGCGCTATTCACAAAAATCACAATTTCAGCTTCATTTTTAGTCTCAAAACCATAGCTTAGGACACCCCATTTGAACGCTATTTTTGAGTCACAAATGAAAAATATATGTATTCAAGGATTTTGTTTGCCTTTCGTGTGTGGTAAAGGGTTAAGATATGTTTAACTACACTTAAAACACACAAGCCCCGTATTTGCTACTGGGTAATGCATCCGGAGAGATATTCACTTAAATTTATTGTGACAACAGATATTGAAAAAAAATGTAAAAAATTACCCGTTACCTGATATGGTAGCTGGTAAAAAATAATGTATACTGTTAATAAAATACATATCTATCCAACTTGAACGAAATGAAAGTGTCAATGACACTGTAGCTCAACTTGTGTAAGACATGTACATGTATAGTATGTGACACAGCAATGACACACATCTAGGTAATGACCTGATAACAAAAGTACATGTAAAGTACTGTAAAGGTCTGTACATAAATACTGACCGTAGCCTGTAACAAATGTACAGGTAAAGTATTGTAAAGGCGGGTGACAGTTAGATGCCTCTAGCCAGAGCCGTATTGAAATGTACACTTACTGTGTATAAGTAGCACGGAATAAATCAAAGTTTGTCTAATTGGCTACCAGCGGCCATCTTGAAATTTCGGACCGCACCCAAAAACACTCGTTCTCGTCCCAAGGTGATAACAAAGGTACCCAAGAAGTTTCGTGAAGATCGGTTTATAAATACAGCATCTAGCCCGAGTCGTATTGACATGTGTACTAACTGTGTATAAGTTGCACTGAATAAATCAAAGTTCATCTAATTTGCATAATTTATGCACGAGAAAAAACCCGTGTTATGTGTGATGCAGTCCATGTTACTAAACATTCATACAAAAATGGCAGTGTCTAAAAATAATTCCCCTACAAACTTGAGCTAAACTTTCAAATATACTTTATTAAATGAACAGTGTGTGGTGTTTTCTACTGGCATTGTGTAATACTTTCAAAAAGGTTTAACGAAAACAACAATCGAAGTATTAATTATGCTACACGAATGTGGTGGAGGCCAGAGGTCAACAAGTCCGTCTCCACTACAGGAGTAAATTCTTCCAGTGTTAAACCTACGTGGAAAATTTATCACCTTACTAGGTGAATAAAGCAAAAATTTATCCAAGGCTTTTATTGTTCAAATATACGGCAATTTATGGGATAAAAGAGGATGAAGAACAACTCTCAAATTACACACAGAGTGGGTTGATACTCGTCCACACAAATGGTGGACACCGACAGATACCATACATGTTACTGAAGTACAGTACACTCGTCGAGGACTGGTCGTAATCCACCTGTGGGCAGTGATGTCCACACATACGTTTACCGGGTAATAAAAATCATCATCAGCAAAATTTTAATTAATGAAGCACCGGGTTTTACCCGGTGTTTCATTAATTAAATTTTTGATGATTAGTCCTATTATTTATTTATTTATTGATGTTTAAGGTCACGTATTTATGTACAATGGCTAATCATGACAGTGACAGTTTTACTGGTGGAGGAAGCCGGAGTACCCGGAGAGAACCACCGAGCAACAACGAGCAGCTGCCAGCTCCCCAACATCGTAACTCCGAACTGCAGCACAGGCAGGGTTAGATTGGTTGAAGCCATGCGTACCATCGACGTGCAGTACGCCTTGGTACACGGCGTCATCGTGCCCCCACGCGGGCAATGGAGATGAAGTGTCTTGCCCAAGGACATAACGCGGTTGCCGCAGGTGGGATTCGAACCGAGGACCTCTCGGCTTGCAACCTGCACCTCTACGTACTGAGCCACCGCGCTCCCCGATGATTAGTCCTAAAACTAGTGTTTGGAATATAATATTATTGCATCAGTGGAAATATTGTCCACCCGCGGAAAGTGACCAGTACACTGCGGCTGTACTGTATGTGATTGTGTCATAATATGCTTGAAAGTGGAAGGAGCAATCAAGCAATCTGGGTCGTCGTAGTCAGAAAGAGTGGCAGTAGTGGTGAAATATAGCCGTAGCAGGCTCGTGGGGGGGGGGGGGGGGGGAGATGCATTGTCAGGGATGGATATCATCCGTGGTAGCTAGCTCAGCAGTGTATAAAACAGCATTGGGGGTTATAAGGAAAGAGTGACAGCAGTGGAAGAAGCTATCATTTGTAGTGGGAGATACCCGGTGCTTCATTCATTAAAGTTTTGATGATTATTCGAATAATTAGTGTTTGAAATATAATATTGTATTGCGTCCGTAGAAAAATTGCCCACCCGTGGAAAGTGAGCAGTCCGCGGCGGCTATACTGTAGGAACTCGAGAACTCAACCATCAAATGTGTTGGACGTGGACCACTTATTTATTCTCACTAGAAAGCCACATCGAAGGACCATGAACAACACTTTTGTTTGTACTTTTGAATTTGCAAGAGAGGTTTCGCTCCACAAATGCGCCATAAGTTCGCCAAGTACAACCAATCCAATATACACGCGTGTGCGTGTGGTTGGGGAGTACCGATTAGCAAGCCATCTCTTAACAACCCACGGGGGAGGTAATAACAGTAATGTGACCTCCTCCAATTTAAAAAAAAGTCAACTCACGGTAAACATCAATCCAAACTTGGAGGTCATAATACAACTACACTAAAAATATATCACACCCTTTGCGTCAAAGAAAGTTTGGACGAGATAAATATGGGTTAAGGTTCCTTTACAATACTGTAAAAACAGGCGGATTTTATTTCAATCAAAAAAAAAAAAAAGAGCATTTGGGTCACAGATTCACTCGTATGGTTTTGTAATTTTAAAACATTTCTTGGGGGATGTCTCCCGGACTCCCACTAACGAGAGGGGTTTCGTGCTCTCCCCAGCGTTTGTCCATGCCAGTTGCGAGTGACCTTTGGGGTCATCGAGGGAATATAATACACAAATTATTCGCCACCCTGAAAAATTCTGGCTACACCCTGCAATCCCCTTAGTTTTACATTTTAATTGAGAACAGACTTTTAGAACCGAGTGATTCAAGGTGGCACAAACGAACAGAGGCAGTCGAGGGTCAATAGAAATAGAAGCCATAAATGTCCAAGACGTATCAGATCTACCATGGCTCGGTTCGGTTGGAGAAAAGTTGAAAAACGGACCCCCAAAATTGTCATTTCTTGATTCTCAGGTCTTGACGAATGCAAAGGATGGGGTTAAAATGTGTGAGTGTGGAGAAACAAGATGTGGAGATAAATATTCTGTAATTTCGATACAGCGGACTACGCCTTTCCTCGTAACGGCACACACGTGTCTCTCCATTTTATAACTGTCTGGTCACGGCTCGGTCTTTTTTCCACTTCAACCATTCTCTAACTGGAAAGTTAATCTTTGGGTTGTAAGATGGTTATAGTATATCGAAGAAATGGAGCTTCGAGGCCGAGGGTAAACTCCATTGGTGGAATACAACTAATGGGGTTTACATTGCCGGCAATATATCACAGGAATTGGAGCCCTTTTCGATTTGATCTGATTCGAAAATTTTCGAATCATGGAGATGTTCTAAAAATCTGTCAAGTGTCTCCTCTGGAACTCTCCAACTATCATCAGGTCTCCTGTGTCAGGAGACCTGATGATAGAAGAAGAGTTCAAGGGGGTTCCGCTTCCGAAAATACATTGAATCCGTCCTGGGGCCAATACTATAAAACTTTTACAATTGTTATTTCTAGAATTGTATTTTCTGCCTATTAATATAACTGACTAAAATGAATCTCTAGCATTTTAAAAGATTTGGCAATTTGCCAACTGGCAAATTACCACATCTTTGAAAATGCTAAGAGTTCATTTCAACCCTTTTAAATTCATAACTAGAAAATCTATTTATTTATTTATTGGCGTTTAGGTCACATACTTATGCACAATGGCTAATCGTGACCTTGGCAGTTTTACGGGTGGAGGAAGCCGGAGTACCCGGAGAGAACCATCGAGCATCGACGAGCAATTGTCAGCTCCTCAACATTCTAACTCTGTTCAAGCTCCGTTCAAGCAGGGTTACAGAGGTTGAAGACATGTGCACCCTCGACATGCAGTACGCCTTAGTACACGGCGTCATCGTGCCCACATGTAGGCAACCGGGATAAAGTGCCATGCCATCCACGGACGGAGATCGAACTCGGGACCTCTAACATAGAAGTCCAACAGTCTACCACTGAGCCACCGGGCTCCCAACTAGCAAATACAATTATAGAAATATAATTGTAAATGTTTTATAGAGTTGGCCCCCTGGAATATTCTTCGTTTCGATTAACTTGCTGAAACAGTCGAATCGCGGTTGAATACAATACTTAAGCGGAGACTGGCAATATACACGGTTGTTAAAAAGAAGATGCACTCTAAAATCAGTTGGGATAAAAATCAACCCAAATCGACTGGGTTGAGTGAATATGAACCCAATTGGGTTCATATTCACTCAACCCAGTCGATTTGGGTTAATTTTTAACCCAACTGATTTTAGAGTGTGCAATAGCCACAACGTGAGAGTGGTGTGATTCGATTCAAGATTCGATTAGATTCCAAATCCTCTGCCTGATTCGAATCGACCGGAAAATTAAGATTCGCAGGACGGTAACAGGAATGCCTATATATTGACGCCTTTGCATAATCGCAAAGTTTTAAACTCAAAGTGAAGTCATATAAAATGCATCATGTAGTACAAGTATTTGTGTGAGGGGGTGTGGTGGGAGAGGGGAACGCGTGCGACCTCCGTTTACCCCGCCTGTGCAAACGAGTAAAAACTACCACCAGAGGAAACTCTATCGCCTATTGTAGAGCTGTAGGTTTTTAAATTAATTGTTCGGTTTCGGTTTTGATTTTTCAGGTGGAATAAAACCTCGGTTCGGTTCGGTTTTCGGTTTGTTCATGAGGCCAAATAAAATTCAATGAAACTCATTCTTATGTCCGGAGTCATAATTGAATGGAGGTGAAATTGAGTGAAACTCAATGAATGCCCGAAACAAGCTATAATACATGAAGAATCAGGAAGGCCAATATAATAATTACCTAAATATGCAGAACTTTTATTGTGCTTGGCCATTTTTTGAGGTCTGACACCTACACGCAACTTGAGGAAAGCTGCAAACACAACTCAACTGAAATGTCGGAAATTCACAGAATGTAGCCTTCCTATAGTAGTGAGAGTACCCAGACACTGCCATCGGCGGTGTCTGGGTACTCTCACTACGCTGGGATGGCTACATTCTGTGAATTTCTGCAGCAAGAGAGTATTTAATAAAAAACGAAAAACCTTAGATTACGGGATGTCGACGGTTTCGGTTTCGGTTTTTAAAAAAAACTAAAAACATCGGTTCGGTTTCGGTTAACCTACAGCTCTAGCCTATTGTGATAATAAGCCACAACTTACTCATTCGTGTACCATGCATAATAGCTTATTTACAGAAATTACTCTTGGAATGGCTCGGGGATTTCTGATTAACTGATATATGTAATTCAAGTTCGTTGGCACTGTGACTTCAAACAAACTTTAATCTCACAAAAGATGCCTTCTGAACTGATTTTTATCTCTCAACCAGCGACGGAAGTTTAAAGGCGTAAAAATAATCTGGAGGAATATTAATTAACTGAGATAATTATAAGTACAGAAACTGAGTGGCAACAGTCGTCTGTCTTAGTTGATTCCGTCGATTAGTTTCGTTCAGTCCGTCCGAAGAACCTCTGTTTTAGTGTAACACAGTACTTGCGGATATTTTTATCGCCTTGCATTGTTGTACGCAAAAGTAAAACAGTCCGAAACCCTTGGCGCCATCCATCCATCGTCATTCACCCATGTCTACGCGATGGCCTTTTATTAAGACCTACCGGCAAGCAAAGTTCTATTTGAATCTCTTGAATACATTTCCCATTTTCATCAGCTTTAGAAAACCTAAAAGTACACCACGGATCCTGACGGGTCAGTGGATAACCATCAGAGTCCGTCGTGCCATGAATTTTGTCAAAAAAGAGAAGTCCAAGAAAGACCATCAGATCAGATCAGATACGAAGGGAAGTCCTCAACACCTCCGCGTATTGAATACAGATGCGTAGCCAGAAGTCTAAATTTGTTTTCGGGAACGGGAACAAGCTTCTTGTGTGTGTGTGTGTGTGGGTGTGTGTGTGTGTGTGTGTGTGTGTGTGTGTGTGTGTGTGTGTGTGTGTGTGTGTGTGTGTGTGTGTCTGTGGGATTTTGGAGGCTCAATGGGATTTTCTCACCACAAGGCTACCCGACTGATTAAATAGTCTATGAAACCTTTGTAGCGTTCAGATAAATGAAATGAAAATGTGTCGAAAACCTGGCCCATCACGTCATCAAAAACTATCAATCTAAACAAAAGAAATAGGCGGCTTCTTTTATTACAAAAGTAACACACTTCGCGGGGATCCAATTTATCCGACTTCCAAGATGCTGAACGTCAAATTTTTCAGTAACCGATCGATACCGGGAAAAAAATTCCAGTGGCAAATGACAGTGACGGTCAATAGGATGTGGAGTGGGGCGAGGGAATAGCCGCTAGGGGTGGAATCTCTTGGGATGACAAAGCATGTCATTTATTTTGTTTATTTATTGGTGTTTAAGGTCACATACTTATGCACAATGGCTAATCATGACCGTGACAGTTTTACGGGTGGAGGAAGCCGGAGAGAACCACCGAGCAACGACAAGCGGCTGCCAGCTCTCCAACATCGTAACTCCGCACTGCAGCACAGGCAGGGTTAGATTGGTTGAAGACATGCGCACCATCGACGTGCAGTACGCCTTAGTACACGGCGTCATCGTGCCCCCATGTGGACAATCGGGGTTAAGTGCCTTGCCCGAGGACACAACGCGGAAGTCCGAATCGATCGCTCAGATGGTCACCCATCCGAGGACCAACCGGACCAGACGTTGCTTAACTTCGGTGATCTGACGAGAACCGGTTACCGCAACGCCACCGCGTGCGACAAAGCATGTCAATAAATTCATGAAATTCAGATTTCTATATGAAATCAGCCACCAAAAAATAATTAGTGATGCATAGGGATAGAGCAACCCTAGGCTTGTCCCCCAGATGACATTCAATGTTTGTCCGCCACTGACAAATGGTATAAAACGGTACAATAGTATGATCGTAAAAGGTGGCTGGATGCGACACGTTTACACGAGTTGATCGACATTCCACAAATAAGATCAGGGGTGTAGACAGCAATTTGTTTTAGGGGGGTCGCCAAGAATACACATCCAGGATGAGAAGGTCTGGCAACTAAAAAGACTGAAATCTTGGCCAGAGGCCAAGCATTGTCCAAAGGTCAAGTTGGAGAAGATTATGGGAGGGGGTGACCCCCTCCCATAATCTCTGCCAACTTGACCTTTAGCCATCGGTGGTGGTGGTTCGGTGGGGGGGGGGGGGGTGGGGGGGCTCCCCCGTAAAAATTCTTCAATATCTGATATTAGCAGTGATCAAAGATTTTATGCTGAGTGAAAGAAAGCAAATTCAAGGTAAACATGTAGTAGATTGCTGTGGAGAATATCGGCATATGTATGGGATTCGGCGTGGGGGTGGGGGTCATACGACACCCATGACCCTCCCTGGCTACACCCTTGCAAATATTGCAAACTCAAGAATGAAGCAGGAAAAACAAAAAAAACAACAAAATCTTTAACCAAGTACCTGACTCCGTTCCCCGATGGAGGAAGTCTGCATAATAATTAATAGTCAGTAAAATTTAATAAAAGACGATTATTTTTGTGTGTTCTCTTCAAAAATTATCACTGTGAATTTGTAAATATTTTTTTACGTCAAGAACATAGTTTTGACTCATCTGCTTGCACGGGCGCCAGGACATCGTTCCAGTGAAGAATGATAGACAAAGTTGTGAAATCAAATAATCAACATTTCTAAATTATCTGTGTGATGAAAACAAAATATATATGTGCAAAAACGCATATATGTATAAAAAAAAACATGTATCTAAATTCGTAACTAATTAATACAGGCTCACGGAATCCATTAATCTATTATAAATTCGATGAAGAAACTTTTAAGTTATATCAAAAACAAACAATCGTATGATAGTTGGCATTTCAGACGAAGAAGCTAGTTAAAATTCGACATCACTGAGAAGTAACTTAAGATAATGCAACTCCTCTCGACTTTGAAATTATTTACACAAACCACCTGTTTGTGTATTTCCGTTATGCTGACTGATGGGAGGCAAGTGCACTGCCACTTGATACAACAAACACGTTGAATGATTTTCAAACACACACATGCCCTGCGCGAGCTGGCCTTTCATTGTGTAAGTCGAAGATGAGTAACCCATCAATCGCTGGGTTGTCCTCAGAGCAGGCAATTTGAGTACAACCCATTGATTCTAACGAACTATCTACTGGAAATCATTAAAACTTATTGCACTCCTCAATATTTGTATCAAACTCTTTGGAAAACATTATTAGTTACACAGTTTGTTGGTGGCCTAATATGGTATATATGGTGTCAGTTAATTCCATATTGAAAGAGAGAAGCTCCAGTCCAATATAGAATTAACTGACACCATATATACCATATTACGCCACCTACAAACTGTGTAACGAATATATCTTACCGACTGCTGCATCGGTGCACAGCACTAATAACAACAGCGATCAAAATTAAATGAGAGAATTCTCACAATGTGTTCACGTTTCTTTGCCTTGTTACAATTTATGGGAGAGTGCCCACAGGCACTCTCCCATAAATTGTAACAAGGCAAATTTATACATACCAAACAGTTTCATTTCGAAGGTAACATGACACACATCCACAGAATATGAAGCCTTTTAAGTTGCCTAACCTGGACTTCAGACCAAATATGAGCTTCCAACACTCAATCTTTCAACTTGAAGTGTTTATCGGCTGCCGCCATTTTGAATAATCAATGAACAAAGGGGAGACTACCCATAGCTGTCAGCGTATATTGATGTTGACAGGCAGTATATGGTTTTATATGCAGTCTGCATGTGACGTCTTTGAAGCAATGAAATTTCCAGATACTTGTAGGAGGTAAGATATATGCAGATATTAATTCAGTAATACAATGTCTTTTAATCTGTTTCGACGGATTAATTCCAAAAGACCGATGGTGTCCGCAGGCCGATTGCATCTGCAAAACGCGAACTGTTTATGTCCGCAGGTTAGCTGATTCCATCTGCAAAACGCGAGCTGTTTATGTCCGCAGGCTAGCTGATAAAACCGGCTTAACCCTTTGGTGACTGATGGTATATTCCATACCAGTTCAGAGCCATAATCTGTTAGAGACTATATTTGTTACTTGGGGGAAGACCAATCAATATTTTAAACGTAAAGCCTTAGGGCTGCACGTTGAAAATCCTGATTGGTCTGTAACACAAATTTACTGAGCAACTATCTACTATATGAATACGGGCCATATCGCGAGCCTCGGCCAGACGAAACGGCCTTTCGTGTTCAAAGGGTTAAATTTTGCTGATGGATTTGGTGGATGTCCCCCTGCGCCCACGATCGGATCATTTACGAATATCACCAGCTCACGCTTTGCCAACGAAATCTCCTTGTAAACACACTCGGTCTTTAGACTTATTCGTTGGAAACACTTGTTCCACTGACACCCATATTCCCATGAATTTCAACCACATCATGACATTTTTTATAAGATCAGCTATACTTTTAGGGGAATACATTTATTTTTGATAGTGAAAATGTATCTTCCAGATGTACGATGAAGGAATGCAGACCATAGCATACTTTAAATAAAAAAAATGACCAGGGTGAATCGAATTTTAAAATGTTTTCTATGTTGTTTCCCCCACATTAAAGTCCTGTTAAAAACAGTTTAGACCAATTTGTGAACGTTGCTCAAAAAATACTTGGAGACTACCCTTTGCTGCGATTGCTCAATGAACCCCGAGGGGGTGGGGGGGGGGGGGTGAGGGTTGTTAGACAACGACCTCTGCATTTGTGTTATGAATGATTCGCCGATAGCTCTATTGAAAATACTGGAATCGTTTTTGTCGAAACACGCATACCAAAAAGAGAATCTAGTGTTTTGTGCAGACGACCATTTCAGACGGCCTGAGACATGTATATATATACTTAATTTGCTGTACCTGGTGAATAATTTTTTTGAATAGTTAATTAACGCAGTGAGTCACAAAATACAAAATAAAACCTTCAGTGGTTTTCAGAAAAAATAAATTGTCACTTATTTTAGCTCACTGGTAGTTCCCGGAAAATCTAAGATAACTGTTATTCCGGTTGCCTCAATTTCCAGGTTGTACATCAGGCCTGTTGGCGAGGTACTGTATCAGGTACACATAGCAGGTAACACATATCGAGGGCCGCCGCCGACGAGATGGCCGAAGTAGGTGGGAGGGGTGGGTGGTAGTTTAAACCTGATTTGTCTCGACTAGGAAGGCAAAAGCACCGACTGGTAAAATATTCCAACTACACTTCCATTGCATGTCTTCGTCGAAAGCATGCATTAACCCATTACCCAACGTAACAGCCAAAAACGACCGGCGCTATTCTCAAAAATCGCCAATTATTTTTCATTATTTTTTCATTGTTTGTCTCAAAAACATAGGTTATGACCCCTCCTTGGAACGAGCAATGTAGGTTTTGGTCTATATGAAGTGTCTTATTGAAACATATACGTTATTGTTTCACATCTCGGTTGAACATAAGCTCCGAGCCGCAAATCTAGTCTCGAAAAAAGTACATGGTGACAAGCATGAGCGACTCGATATCTAAGATTCCACGGTCCAAACGAGAAATGCCTCGACTGGAAAAAAATATTGGTGGTGGGTAGAGTGTCACGACTCTACACCCTCTTTGTAACGCCCTTGCCCATATCAAATGTTTGGTAAGGTTACACGGTTCCTATAGTCACTTTGGTTTGTATTCCACTGTCGTGTTGCGGGAACAGGTGACTTCCAGTAAACCACATGTATTAATAGATTAATAATTTTTATTACTTTCCAAAGTGTGATTTACTGGGATTTCCGGGTTTGATTATAAACGATAACTTAACAAGTGAATTATGCAATCAACAATAGGAACAAAATTGAGAAAAACATCTAATATGAAGATACAAAAGTTAACAGGGAACTAATGTGAGGACGGTTTGGGTCTCTGACGCTGCGGCGACAATAACATGTACATGTAGAATAGGATCACGGTGAAAAATCACGGGAGATAACTCGAAATTCTGGCCCTTACTACAAGAGTAGAAATTGTTCAATATGTTTGTCTTGTTATAAGAGGCCTATACACCTGTATACACGGGGCATTAGTGATAAAATAATAACCGCAGTCTGCAGCCGGGTGGCTGCAGACTGCAGTTATTATTTTATCCTCCCTGTATATTGATATTGGACTGACCCATCTCACTGTAAGTGTTCACAAAGGCGATACCATTCCAGGAAACGGGGATTCAAACGGTTAATCTATATATACGTGAGAAATAATATTAACTTACTTGCAATTTCAGTTTCCATTTATCTGAATAACGTCTGCCGCTATAAATGTCTGAAGCTAGCTCCTTTGAAAATAAGGAATAAACAAACTTTTTTCTTCGAGCTGATTTCGACGATTTTTCAGGTACAGGTCGAGGCCAATCCATAACGACTTCCAGGGAATTTGAGACGACCGTGGGTGCATGTCTGAATCTCCATTTGGTCTGGTGCTTGTTTGCTGAAAATATAGAAGTGATGAAGAGTGACAACTCGTGCAATGGGTGACTTTTTATTAATATAATTGTATAATATAAATATTGAATACAATATTATATAGAAAACATCTGCAATATTTAACTCAATTCAAATTACGCAAATAACATTTCCGGTTGTCGCGTGCAATTTCAAACTATTGACTTTGGTAGGGATTGATTTCATACCTTAATACTCTGCACGCCAATGTCAAAATAGCGGAACGTAAAGTAGCAATTTTTTCCCATAATGCAACTTGCAATTTAACCAAATCAACCTTGTTTGACAGAGCTCGCTGATTCCAATCGACCCGATTCGATTCAATATGAGTCTCACATATCGGAAAATTTTCGAATCGTCGAAGTGTTATCAAACTCTTACTGTAACTCCCCTTGGACTCTTCTTCTTCTATCATTAAGACTCCAGCACGTGAGACCTGGTGACAGAAGAATAGTTAAAGGGTGTGTTCCGCTTCCGAAACTATTTTGATTCCATTCCGATCCATTCTGGAATATTCCGATTTTCTAACTGATTCGCCGCAACAGACGAGTCGCCATTGAACACAAAATTTCGGTAGAGTCTTTCAGTATTACGGAGGTGTAATGACTGAAAGGGCAGTGTGGTCGATTCGAGATTCGAACCGATTTGAAATACACAGCTTAATTCGATTGGCGATTCGAGTTGACCCGAAAACCGAGATTCGTCGGGCCCTACTTCAACTCGACCCCAGTGTACAGTGAAATTTACAAAAATCTGTTGCGTTGATCTATTTTGTTATCAAACTAACCTGGAGGTATTTTTTTCCGGAATCTGCATGCTGTCCTGCATCCTTTCATCTGGAATTACACGAAAACAGCAATCAATATTATTTATATACTTGTGGTAAAAGAATAAAGAAAATGGAGACTACCCCAAATAAAAAAAACAAGTGCCTAAAACTACTTACACTCTACGAGCGGCGAGGGGGTGGGACCAGCATGATAAATATATAACCCAAATTTGTCTTTTCAACTAACAATTTGGATAAAATTTTAGTTAGCATTCACAGCAGCACCAATAGTGCAGTAGTGCGCTACAGTAGTGATAAGAGAGATGCATCTATGGCAGTACCAACCATTCCCACTCACCACGGACACCATCTAACCAATTCCAGAGCCGTGGGACCCCTGTTTCAACTTACGCCTTGTACTGTATGTGATTGGGTCATAATATACTAGACAGTGGAAGGAGCAATCAAGCAGTCCGGGTCGGCGTAGTCAGTAAGAGTGGCAGTAGTGGTGAAATATAGCCATGGTGGTCATGATAGCAGGATCTGGGGTAGTGACATTGTCGGGGATGGCTTTCATCCGTGATAGCTAGCTGAGTAGTCGTATAAAACAACGTTGGTGGTTGTAAGGAAAGGTAAGGAATTCTCAATACGGAAACTAGTTTGAACAACCCTCGGGAATACTAATACAAATATGTAAATTAACCCTTTACCTAACCTGAAAAGCAGACGACTCTCTCCTAAAAGATTCTTGAGTAACTGTTTTTTTCATTTTTTGTCTCAAAAACATAGGTTATGACCCCTCATTGGAACGAGCCCGACGAGCTCGTTCCAATGAGGGATCATAACCAATGTTTTTGAGACAAAAAGTGAAAAAATAATGAAAATTAATTGGCGATTTTTGAGAATAGCGCTGGCCGGTTTTGACCGTTACGTTGGGTAAAGGGTTAATTCATCTGTATAAAAATGAATGAATGTAGCCTTGTAAAGTGCAAACCTCGAAACACTTTTCAATGGACAATTACGGATGATTGATTTGTGGTAACAACTTAGCCCTTGAACCCTGGTGTTATCTTCCACGCCAGTTCAGTGTCATCATTTGAAAGAATCTGTATTAGTGACTTGGGGGAAGAACAATTCAAGTCTGCACGTTGAAAATCTTGATTTGTCTACCACACAACTTCACTGAGCAACAATGTACTTTATGAAGTCAGGTTATATCACCATCCTGGACCGGAAAAGCTGTCTTTTGGGTTCAAAGGGTTAATAACATAGAACTTCTCAGCCCACGTGATGTTATTGCAGTTTGATTGCACCTTTGCGCATGCCTAGATTTTTTCGACATGTCGGTGGACAAAATGGCCAAAACATTCATACGGCAGGGATTTATTTCTCGAATTATGAAAAACTCATCTCGACCAATCACATGCAAACAAACTGGTTATCACTGAAGAAAATTATATTATATTCATTTGTCTTACAAAAAGTTCAAGGCCATTATATCAAAAAACATTATCTTATAAACCAGGATCCCACCATCTATTTCTTATCTCATCAGTGAACTTCCCTCAAGTGCCGTGGATTATATTTACCTTATCAGGCGTGTCCCCGTTGAATCTGCCTTTCGTCAAGAGCTGGTCACTCTGAAAATATGCAAATAAAGCATGAAGTGAAAATGTCCGAAAAACAAACGAAGGAGAACCACCTTTTTCTACTATCTGTCTCAGATATTGGATGGAATCATGTCCATTTTTTATCCACTTTATCAGTGAATAAATTCAGTGGACATGAATATTCAATTAAAAAGAATATGGTAATTTGTTTCTATATTTCAGTGGTAAACTGAACATTATCTTATTTGACAGAGCTCAAGGAGCTCTGTCAGACAAGATATAATAGATTAAATACCTACAATGGATGTACTTGCGGGACAAATAGGTCCATAAACATTAGGAAGCCAGAGGTTCTGAGAGTAAGTTTTCGATATACATAGGTTATTACTACAGTGTGGGTTTCCGGGATGGTGGATTGAAGTCGAGACCTCCACTCTGGGCATATGTCGACGAGTCCGCACGGACGAATCGATATATAACCCAGAGGCAAAGTCGAGATTTCAACACGTCATCTTAGATACACGCATACTGGTAACAGCCAATTTATCTTACTATATTTCTCCCTTTCTTGACTTGTTCGCATAAATGAAGAGATTGCGTGCAGTTTTAACGGCATCTGTTTTGACAATCATTTGGCGTCTATGAACTGAATTTTATGAATGAAGATTTTGACATCATGGTGTTGCGCTCTTGTGCTGTGTATGACGTAATCCCCAGTCATTGTTCCACTTGTACTATAACCGTTGCCGTTTATAGTAGTGTTTCAGCTCTGTGTTTCTTTGTTTTATTTTTCACGTTTAACGCAAATGAAATCCAATTTATTTCGTTGAGCTGGTGATTTATTTATCATTTAATTACTTTTATCAACAAACGGTGACCTCGACATGTGTAGTAACTCAACTGAGTGCAGGTACAAAAACGTTCTGTTCCTGAATCTAAAGATGGCATATGCGGTTACTGCCCTCAATACAGATTTGTATTTTGTCCAGACGTTTTTACTTGTAGATGGGGGAAGGGGGGGGGGGGGGGGATTGTAAGATAAATTATAAATGTATTTAATTCTATTAACAAGAATTTATTCTGTAGACTATATCGAATTAACATGCCAAATTTGTACTGAAGAACGGTATGGTAAATAATGGTTTAAAGTTATTGTATTTAACATGGTGTTTAACTCCTTGCATGCTGCGGGCGGATATTTCTGCCAAGGATAGGATTTCTCTTGCCACTGAAATAAGTATCATTTGGTCACTTTTAACCAGATTTTCTCCTTATAGACTGAATAGATTTTTTCAGCAAAGATTTCTGAAGTTTAATTCAGATGAAGTTTTCATCAAATCTGGTCTAGATTTGATGAAAAATATCTTTAAAATACTCAGCGGGTTAACCCTTTGCCTAGCACGAAAAGCAGACGACACTTGCAAATAAAATTCTTGAAGCACTATTTTTTTGCGTCAAAAACATAGCTTATGACCCCTCATTGGAACGAGCTCGCTGAGCTCGTTTCAATGAGGGGTCATAAGCAAGGTTTTTGTGACAAAGCAATACAAATTGAATAGTGAATTTTGATAATAGCGCTGGCCGGTTTGGCCGTTACGTTGGGTAAAGGGTTGGGAGTTAATTATGAGATACCTAATGATGGTTCATAAACTTTATTTTGAAGATAAAAAATGAAAACTTTTTTTTTACATGTGCACCCGACCCCAGGAAAAAGGGTTAAGTACTGTCAGCAAAGTTCGCAGCGACGCAGCGATTTTTATTCGGCCGAAGCTGTAGCACACATTAAGTGAATAACAAGATCTAATAAACAATAATGATAAAATTATCCATATATTGCCCATACGAATATAGTTAATTTAGGTAATATCTACTAAGTAATCTCAGAGAACACGTAATTCAATAAATGTTCTGTCGAGTGATGCTCAACATGTCTTGTAATTTCGAGTGTCTCTCATTATACGGGCATCAAAAGCCACTCCAGATCTTCTCAAATTATATAGATGATTTGTTTCAAAAGTCATTCCATATTTTCCGATTAGTTTCTAGCACATGCCTTTTCCATGAAATAAATGCTTTCACCCATTGACACGAGAGGTCACTATTCCCGATAATGGTCATGGCGCATCCTAATTCCACAAATGAAAAATGCTGCTCTAGGTGGCTCGGTGAGTTTGTTGGCTTGACAAATTAACATTTTCAACGCTCAGCTCCAAGGCTGCGCATTGAAAATATCAATTAGTCTACCCCAACTAATAAGAAATGTACCTTTCCAAACCATTCCATTTAACCGACATGAAACTAATACATAAATGTTAATGTCTGGGAGCGTTTAGTCCGGTAGGGTTTCGTCCTGCTTTTCATATTTTGTAGGTGGGGTTTCTCACGGGGAGTTTTTGTACGGGGAGTTTATTAGCGGATGGGTTTAGTCCCCCACTGCCCCACCCACCCCAAATAAAAAAACACGAACAAACCAAATAAACATAAAAAATTATATCAATTTAAATATATTTTCAGTAGAGAAGACTTAAGTCGCCGTGGACAGGCCGTAATCCACGCGTGGGCAGATATGTCCACGCGTGCATTTACCAGGTAATAAAAATAATCATCAGCAAAATTTTAATTAATGAAGCACCGGGCACAACCCGGTG
This sequence comes from Pictodentalium vernedei, assembly GCA_031216915.1. Lineage (NCBI taxonomy): Eukaryota > Metazoa > Mollusca > Scaphopoda > Dentaliida > Dentaliidae > Pictodentalium > Pictodentalium vernedei. The sequence continues at coordinate 168,724,781 of CM062292.1, forward strand.
CTTCATTAATTACATTTTTGATGTTATTCCTATAATAGTGTTTGGAATCTAATATTATTGCGACCGTGGAAATATTATCCACCAGTAGAAAAAATGACCAATCCACGGCGATAGGACTGAATATTTTGGTGAAACGGTGAAAACGGAGACTGTCTATGATTCCGTGCAGCTAGAAATTCCAGCTTTATCTCTCTTGATATACAATGTGTTACCTTTCCGTCCTTACGCGGGTGGGTGGGGCAGTTATTTTTCCGTCATTGGATCGATTGTGGGTCCGCTAGTTACTTAAAAACGGCACTTCACGCAAGAAACTACTATACGTTTACCCAAAGATTGGCCATTTAGAAGCACAGGTAGCGCTTTCGGGTGGTTTACATGGGAATGAGACTTGGAAAGAAAAAAAAAAAAAATAAATAAAAATAATATTTTAACAGAAATTAGGGATACAATGCATTGCCTCACATACTCGTCGATGCATTGTTAATTCCTGATGACAATATCGTAGTTCTTCGTCCCCCCCCCCCCTCCATATCATAACGGTGTTTTCCCTTTTAACTTAGAAAATGAACATCTAAAGGGCATACAATACGGCCGCCGTGGACTGGTCACTTTCCAGTGGGAAATATTTCCACAGACGCAATAATATTATTTTCCAACTCTAATTATAGGAATAATCATCAAAAATTTAATTAATGAAGCACCGGGTACTTCATTAATTAAACTTTTGCTGATGATGGTTTTTATTACTTTCTAAACTCATGCGGCGACATAACTGCCCACCCGTGGATTACGACCAGTCCACGTCGACTGTACTGCAATCTTATTCACTACTACTGGCCACTGGCTGTGTATGTTTAGTAAGAATGAACTACCATATGAGTATAAATCGTCCCTTAAGTGTAACATGGCGTCATCTGCAATGCTTTAGCATTGCAAATGGCGTCTTGTTGCACTCATTTGGCGAAATATCTAACCAAAGTAAAAAATGCCAGCCAAATACTTGATTTTACAGCGGTCGCATCACGACCCCCACTGACACCTCCTCCTCCGATGATGCAATTAGTGCATTTCCAGCAAGCAAATGCAATCTCACGATGTTCCAACTGCGATAAAGCCCCGTCCTCTAGTGTGATAGTGGAAAGTGTGACTGTGGGCAAATAAAGATACCATATGTTTTTCTCGGCTAGACCATAAGGGCAAATTAAACATACAAGAACTTTAAACATATACTTAAATCATATATGAACTTATCGACAGTGTTTTGAAAACAGATTCCATTGGTAAGCAGATGGTTGTGATAACTTCAAGAGAATGCATTAAGTCGTGTTTTCGGTGTTGATAAGAGTCTAAACCATCATCGAATATACAAAAAACACACTTGCGCTGTTAACGTTCAACACCATGAACAAGCATGCCATTTGGGGTATTACCGCATATTTTATTCCGTTGTCATTCAACACGAACGTAAAATACTCCACTATTTATAGATACTTGAATCTGCCAAAATGTTAACCCTTTGAAATCAGGATGTATACACTCTTTGCTAAGTGAACGTGGCCATCGATGAGCAGACGAAATAATAATCAGCGAATTTGTAAAGTGGATCCGCAACAATTCAATCTTGCAGCCCTGCAGTGCTGTAGGGTTATATCGTTGCTTATCTCAACATGAATCCAAAATTGACACACCCATTTCCAGCAGATAGAGATTCTGCTGGATAACACCAACGGGGAGTCAGACTTGAAACGGTTAAAATGGGTTCAAAACTTCCATTATACGCCTTTTGAACCTTTATTCAACACAGCAATATGAGGACACGTGTATTTATTTATCCCCTCCAGTGGTATAAACATCATTTGCAGGCGGTTGGATTATCCACAAAACATGGACCTGTACACATGATCAAATTTTCACCGTAAATATTCATTTGATGATATTTATTGAACAGTTGTACCAACAGGAGTTTGAACTCAAAGGTTATAGGGCGATACTATGATGGTCCGAACGAAGACGTGCATAGCACCTGTAAAATAAAATGAATTCATATAAAAATACCGTACCATTTCAGTGGCGTAGATATGTCACTGCTGAAGTACGGGGGTTTGGGGTCAGTCTTCCTGATTTTATGAGAACCAAGACGATAGTGTTTGGGTTTCAACAAAAAATTCCTGCTTTTTCAAGTCATCGCAAAGAAAACAATAGGTTAGGGGTTTGTCTTACCGAATTTGTGGGAACTTGGTTGTCACCAAGAACAAGAACAAAATCCAGGTCACGACAAAAACATTCAAATAAGACAGTGTGTGTGTGTGAGTGGGGAGTGGTGGTGGCGGCTGCAGATGTTCGGCGATTGAAAGATACAGATATTTTGTGTTTATAGTCTGCAAAAGGCGTATACATATATAATATACCCATAGTAGCTTGGTGTACCAAATGTTCAACACGAGTGGTGATGTGGTGTTAACCGTGAGCCTTCGTCGAGCGGTTAACACCACTTCACCACGAGTGGTGAACATTTGGAACACAAATACACATTGGGTATATTTTATTTATACCATAATCGTCAGATTATTAAGAGTCACTATTATTTTTTCTCGATTTTACTGAGCAGCAGACGTACACACGTGCGAATCTGTTTTGTTTACTCGAGCACCGGTGGGCGGTACTTCCCCTGTCAATTTTATCGCAGAAACGAAAAGGAAAAAGGAACGCACAAATCACGGGGCCTTTTTCATTTTCGTAACATAATAACATACTATTTCGTGTTATGGATGCTTCATTAACATGAGACAACGTATGTTTGTTAATTTTTGGTATCTTTTAAAACGTAATAAATAATTCCCACTTTCATTTCACTCTTCGCGAGTCGAAGAGCGATAAAGTTAGACAAGTTTGCATTCAGGTCACCAAAGGTCAGCTTAGATGCAGTTCCACTGTAGGTGAAAATTTTAACTATTGAAATCCCATTGCTGGCGTGTTCACCACGGTTGGTGTGTAAGGCTAAAATTTACGTCATAGGCTTTTTATATGTGGTAGAATAGGTAATCATGGTATAAATATTGTATATATCCCCCGTGCAATTCAAAAACATATAGTTGAGTGAGTACAGCACGTGGAGAGTGAATTACCACTGAAATCCTTAAGGAGTGGAATGCCCAATTTGCCCAACAAATTCTATGTTTGCGTTTATATGGGATTATTATAATCCCTAATGGGTGCGGGTGCCGAGTGTCTGGACCAAATATCTTGTCCCGAGGGTGAGATTTTCCCATCCCACACCCGTACCCATCAGGGATTATTTTTCTCCCCCCACCATACAGCGGTTACGTTAGCCAGAGGTAATCGGCGGTCACGTGCTGATATAATCAACTCATTTGGTATTCGTTGTTTTGAAAAACTAATGACACCATCGGAAAGAGCATGCAAAAGTTATGTATATACCAAAGGTATATACCACGAAATCAATTAGGAACGGTGGCATCTTGGGGTTTAAAGAGTTTTAGAGCATCAAACTTTGAACACACGGTATTCTGATGACGTCAATATGAATTAGTTGGTAGCCAAATACTATGCATCGCGTCATAATAACGATATAAATGTATAACGTCACGTGGGTGGGGTGGGATACATCTGTCTCTCCCTGCTATCTCACACTGGACAGACGTATGTTACACATGCAGTGGGGGGGGGGGGGGGAGTGAGTGGATAGAATTAATCACATCAACATTGACACACTGTATACTGACATCTTATACTCTGCGGTAATGGGTGATCATAACACGTATATTTACGGGAGGGCGCGGTAATAATTTAATCCTACAGCCTATAGGGCCGTAGAATTAAAGTATCACTGCTCCTCTTGTCCAGTTAGATGTCCATTGTATTGTCTGCTCACGGTCTTTAAACGTTTGGTTTTCGCCAAAAAAAAATATGCATACCGTGTTGACGGTGCTTAACAAGTCATTAAAACTATCGAGCTACGTCATCTTAATAACAACAATCAGGCCATCACTCCTGGAGTTACAGCAGTCCAGGAATCTATACATATCACCACAGCACCGTATAAACTTATGCCCAACAAAGTCAGTAACCCGCGCTGTAACATTCACCGTTCCTTTGTTTTACTGATAAGACACGAGCAACGCTCGTCATCATCTGATAGCGCCGGTTTGTTCTTAACAAAAGTCTTGCAAAAACTAAGCTAATTATTTTGCAGTATCTTATCTTGTACAATTTTCATTTTCGCTTCATATTTCACCTGTACCGTGAAAAATAATTGATAGACCCCTTCTGCAGATCAAGCATAAATTCTGTTCTCCTTTAACCCCTTTTTATATGACGATCACAAACAGCCTCTCAATACCACCGTGGTTTGCCCATCCGTTCTGGCTAATCGAAAACGAGCGTCTCATCGTTTCCAAATTCATATCATGGATGTTTCAAACGAGGCTAGTGTGAAATGAGCAGAATTTCGAGGCGTTTATTTTACAAACGCGGATTCAATACTCGAGTGTTTTTTGTGCAGAACAATATGGACAAACATTCCATTCGAGGTCTGTTTAAAACTGTTTTACTCTAAACTTTTTTTAAAGCTCTTCCATAAAAAAGCTTGAGCTATTCTCAGTAGAGATGAATTTAGACCTCCCAGCATTATAAGATATTACAAGCAGAAAGGTAATTCAAGTTTCGTGAGTAATGATCTGGCGTCTAGTTAACATAATTTCTTTTTTGTTTACATTTTTGGCGTTGTCTACATATGCATTATTTAAATAATTTTCATATATTAACTCTTAACCCGCTAGGTATCTTTAAGATATTTTTTCATCAAATCTAGTCAAGGCTGCTGTAAAGCAGCCATGACTAGATTTGATGAAAAATACTTCTATATTTAACTTGCAAAATTATTTGTGAGACAATTCATTCAATTTACAGGCTCCAAGGAGTTAAACAAACTATTACAACGAATGTTCCACGGTTCCACCCTGACCAGCGCCATCTGCACGGTATCCTTGGGCAAGGCACTAATTCCCAACTGAAAACGCGGTGGCGCTGTATACTAAGGCGTACTGATCGTCGATGGTGCTAGTTGCCTGCACGTGTGTTTGTGGATTCCTTCTTCCCTGAACAGCTTTTTATTTTATTATTTTGTTCCAGATGATATTACGTGTGTTTCATATCCATTTACTTTAGGGCGTATAATCATTTTAATGACCCATTTTGAAAGAACTCTTTCATAAGAGGTGGGCAAATCAACTAAGGTTTGGAACTACAAAAGAAAACATTTTATTGTTGTGGAAAGTAATAGGTGAAACTTGAATTCCTCTATCAACACGAAAATGGGGTTATTTTTCTGATTTAAAATGAAACTTCTTCGTAGACTTGCTTTTAAAAAAAAAGTCTCAGCTCCCATGTTTTGAAATTTGACAGAAACCAAATCATACTACTAGCGGAGCGTGGGGTCTCTGCCAGAATAGATGAGCATAAAAAGTTTTGATTGTACAATACCATTAATAGACTCAAACTTTGTTGTTTTAGCGCACGTTTGGGAAAAAATAATCTAAACATGTTTAAGCAGTCGATTGAGTGCACTTAACTAACTTTAAGCCTTTGATGACATGATCTATTCTGGAATGGGAGTTACTTTTTCCGGGAACTGTACGTTTTTGTTAATAAGAAGCTATCACGTGACACACTGTTGGAAAGTGTGTATCCTTTAAGCTAAACGGAATATATTTTAGGAGTGATCTACGAATTTCTGTGCAGTTCCATCGACAATGGCTATCAAACAATGCATACCACGAACTGGTTTCTCAGTGGAACTAACTCTCATGGGATGGAGCGTACTTCCAGAAACCTTTTTTTCTGGTCATGCCCGCTGCTTCTCAATTTCCTGTTGGTGAGGTATAGTCGGGATATCATATGAAATCTCCATCTATTATACATTTCCGATAATCCTCAAATTCTGTGTTATAAAACACATACAGAAACTGCCAAGATAACAGGATGTCTTTGCAAGCATACACCAAACACCTGCCTTCCACATCCCAGGCATCGATACAATTACAAGAATTATTGACCCTATCCAGTTTAACGGACGATGGAACATTCAGATGGAGAGACATTGCACATGAAAACGCAACAGTAATCTCGCGAAACCTTATCGAGATTAGAAGTGCATACAAGTTAGTATTTATATCAAAGCATCCTCTAGAGTACAGTACAGTCGCCGTGGACTGGTCGTAATCCACGCGAGAACTGTGAAAGTCACGCATGCATTTACCAGGTAACAATAATCATCATCATCAAAATTTTAATTAATGAAGCAACGGTACCCGGTGCTTCATTAATTAATTTTTTGATGATTATTCCTATAATTAGTGTTTGGAATATATAGTTATTGCGTCATTGGAAACATTGCCCGCCGGTGGAGAGTGACTAGTCCACGTCGGCCGCACTGTAAGCCCATGCAGAGTAAAGCCAGAAAACAGTATCGTCATTCCTTTCAGGGCCTGTGTCAATAATTTATGGGTCAACATTGACTTTATGTTGTCAATGAGAGTGCTCGTAAGTCACGTTCGTGACACTTACTATTTAGAACTAAGAATAAATTCCTCAACTTTTAATCCTCTATCTAACACAAAGAGCCGACGACACTTGCAATATAAATTCTTGTAATACTAGGGTGAGTCGGCAACCCCCCCCCCCCCCAAGAACATATGATGATTTTTAACTTTCGATATGTTAGACCACCAGCCCACCCACCTCGTTCCTGATTTTTTTTGTCCATTTTCGACACTTTTTTCAGACCAAATTCTGACACTTGATGGATATTCACAGTGCTACTAGGTATTCTCTGCAGTTTAAAAACTTCACGGGGTGGTCTGAGGGACGTGGCGACGTGGGAGGGGGGGGGGGGTCACCCCAAGTCTGGCCAAAATTGTCTATAGTTGGAAATTCGGAGGGCAAGTCATGAGTAGTTGGAAATTTCATCTATCTGGTTTTTAGAGCTTCTTTGGTGACCTGATGTCTCCTTTACTTTCCAAAATTCAAACTCGGTTTGAAATCGGCAAAAATTCCAACTGTTGCAAGTTACAACTACACTGTTTGTAATATCGAGCTTCATAAGTATGCATGATGTCAGTCGGTACGAGATTTCTATAGTACGTTTACTTATAGTAATAAAAAAATCCTCGAAATGCACGTCAAGAAAATCACATCATGTAAAATCGTTATCCTGAGTTAATGCCACCATTCACAGTTACAAAATGATGAAATATCGAAAATTGATCATTCCTGCATAAGATCTGATTTAATGTTAGGACAGTGTAAATTGCTCAAAGTTCTCAGCTTGAGCATTTGTTTAGCACATATTCAATTCCCAGAATAATACAAAATAATAATAACCTGATAATTCTATCATAAATGTGTTGGCATTTCAGTTACTAGAAGCAATTTTATGCTCACTTTCATGGCTTAATTTTCAAACTTTTTCTCGGTAGTTAATTTCCAACTAGAGGGAGGGACCGGGAGGGGGTTGCCCCTCCCGGTCCCTCCCCTAGTTGGAAATTCACTACCCTACAACCCCAGTCAGAAACCTCTAGCCACGTCCCTGGGTGGTCTCTAATGGTATATCATTTTTTTCCAGTATTATTTGTCCACAATCTTCACTGGAAGTTGATATCACAGCATGTGATATTGAAAAACATCTGTAAAAGATGGGGCGCTGTCTGCAAGGTTGCGTGAAACTCATATCTTCACAGTTTTGAGGACTTACAGTTTGGATCATGAGACGAGGGCAATCGAATGGTGACAGTTGATCAGATGTTGAAAAACGATTGTATTTTCACTAATCCTAACTTCCAGAACTGAACATAGAGTTGTCTCTGCGGGGGGTTCTCGGAATGCCGGCACCTATTGTTTTCTAACCTGGAGTCAGTGGTGCATGTTGAGTGCTAAAGCAACACTTTCTGGGTGTTAGGAAAGTATAGTTTGTTTCTGATAAATGGGAGAAATGAGAGATAACGGCTTCATTCAAAAGATACATTTATTCAGTCGGTTCTCGCAAAAACAAGTTTTTCACACTTGCTTGTATCCATGTTAAATAAACACGGACTCTGAGATACCAGCACAGAACAATGTATTAATCAGGTTGCCCAGCTGATGTATCACTAAATAGTTTTAACAGTATGCTACTTAAACAATTAAATGTGATTATAAAAATTCATTAATACTTCTATTCTCTGGTATTCTGGAGATGAATATCTTCTGTTTTATTTAGTGCATTTAATTGAGTATACTGTTTCAGTCTTCAAAGTTTTCTTTAGCTTGCATATGCAATTTATACAGTGATTTTTCTTACAATTTTATTATTTTATTTAAAACATTGATGGTGAAAACGAGAGGAGTGAGTGCCAGGGCACAGTTTGAGAAACAAATATATTACCACTGATTGTCATTAATTTTGAGTACCTATCCACAGATCTATCTTTAGTTCATGTCAGTGCATGACCATGCCTTAAATCAGAAGGGTCAGTTGAGAATAAACAGTCTGAAAGTGCACTGATATAATATATATGCACTGATATAATAAAGAGTAATCGCTTGACTGAACTGGTTACGTGAAATAATTCATGAGAGGTGATGGACGTTGTACAAACACGAGTGCGCGAATGCGCACGAGTGTTTTACATTATAGTCCCTCGCCTCGAATGAATCATTTCACGTAACCAGTCCAGTCAAGCGATTACTCCGTTTATTACTTTTCATTATTAACGATAATTATATAAGTTAGCCCTTTACCTAACGTAGCGGCAAAAACCGGCCAGCGCTATTCTCAAAAATCGCCAATTAATTTTCATTATTTTTTCATTTTTTGTCTCTAAAACATAGGTTATGAACCCTCATTGGAACGAGCTCGTCGAGCTCGTTCCAATGAGGGGTCATAACCTATGTTTTTGAGACAAAAAATGAAAATAATAGTTATTCAAGAAATTTTGTTGCAAGTGTCGTCTGCTTTTCATGTTCGGTAAAGGGTTAAAAAAACCCTAAACAATGAAGTCCCCATTACACCCACGGCAAAGCGTCTTCATTTGCGCGCACGGATACATGGCCCAATTGTTGATTGCATAATTCACTTGTGAAGTTATCGTTTATAACCAAACCCGGAAATCCCAGTAATACACTTTGGAAAGTAATAAAAATACATATACCCTTGGTATATCTTGATAATAAATCTCTTTCGTTTTCATCCAGCTTTTCTATTGGGAGATATATATCAGAAATCGCTACTACTAACTTTGTTGAGTAAAAAGTAAAAAAGTTCCCACTGGTTGAAATAGGTGACTAATGACTCACTGAAGGATTGAAGAGTTTTTTATAATAATAACAAAATCAACATTTATATGGATGTACCTGTCCCAAAAGGCCCTTTAAAGCATTAGAAAATGAAAGGAAAATAATTTTAAACCATGGAAAAATTGATTTCTGGTCACTCCGACCGACCATCCACCCCGTCATACGTTCCTAAAAAATGTATGAGCCCACCTCCCCTCCCTCGGTATAACTACAAATTTTCATTTATTTTCTCAAAAATTAACATTTGATCCCTCATTGGAACGTGCACCGTGATATATAAACATACAAAACATATTAAAAATAGAAAAAAACACATTGCAGATTGGCAGTAAAATTATGCATTTTTGATATAGAAATGCCATGTCCCATCCTATATCTTTCTGTTTATGTTTGTTTTAGAGTTTCGTCATTTTCTGATTTGAATCAGTTTGGCGTTCATACAACTACAAACATGATCGATGAGTGATGCATTTTATATTTTAGAAAATCGATTTCTTTTTTCAGAAACTATGTGCTATTAACCCTTTACACACAACACATGCAGATGATATCAAAATTGTATCATTTTAAATAGTATTTTTTCAAAATGTTTAAAACATTTCAACAAAGCCATATTATATGGCTCCTCATTGGAACGGGCTCCACCAGCTCGTCCCAATGAGGGGCTACATTATATGCTTTTGTTGAAATTTTTTTCAACTGCCGAATTTGTATATTTCACGGGCGGGTGTGGCTGATTAGTTAACAAAGGGGTTAATAATCAAAGAAGGGCAAACAAAATTTCAGCCAGTGCACTTTCGGACTCAACTCGGAAGTGCTTCGGCTAGAACGTTGCGTGCCCATCTATTAGTGAAAGGGAGATTTTTGTCACAAACTGCATACTTACACATCTGTGATCACATACACGTTTCCACACATCGTAACTCTGGAAAAGAAGTCCACATAGTTCCCAACACTGAAAAATACAATACATCAATTTACGTTTTTGCCGCGTTAATAGTGGAAAATATTCATCAAATATGACTAAGAAATTATGGCTTAATAACATATGAGATATTCGAGCTGTGACAATCAGGTAGGAAGTTGACATTGAAGGTCCTTACCCGGCTGTTATGAGTAATGTGCCTTGTCTATGGCATCAGCAGCCATGTAACGCTCGTACCTGATATAGTTTCTGCGTTACATCTGTAGCAATATTTTTGACCATTGATGTGTGAAAGTGAAGACTGACTTTGGTTTCCAAAATATAGACCCTCTCATTAACCCTTTAAGCAACGTAACGGACAAAATGGCCAGCGCTATTCTCAAAAATCTCCAATTAATGTTCATTATTTTTTCATTTTTTGTCTCAAAAACATAGGTTATGACCCCTCATTGGAACGAGCTCGTCGAGCTCGTTCCAATGAGGGGTCATAACCTATGTTTTTGAGACAAAAAATGAAAAAAAATTAGTTGTTCAAGAATTTGTTTTGCAAGTGTCGTCTGCTTTTCATGTTAGGTAAAGGGTTAAGCCTCACTCTCTCAAGTGACGGATACAGAAAGTGTTAAAATGGGAGAAGACCAGACTTCCAGGGATGGGTACTGCCATCGGGTTCACATTCAAACCCCATTCCACCATTTACGGGAGGGCTCTGAGGACGACTTGAATGCGAAAACATGATAGTATTACAGCGAATCCCTGGTACATGTCCACGAATTCACTTTCTTGTCTTTTTATCGTCACTTGACTCAAGCATTGAAAATGGCGCAATGCGGCACTCAGGTGACGTGAGTGTCGCAATGCGCCATATGTAATGCTTCAGTGATGATACATCAACTGCAATGCAATCATAACAGTGAAGTGGTCACAAAAGCGAACATTAAATTTCGATCACATCACGATCAACCCGAATTTTGTTCACTTTTATGATCTTAGAAGAGTAATATTTCAGGAATTGTGACCAAAGCACAATACTATTACTTGTTTCTCGAACTTTTTAAGTTCTATCTAGAACAAATGAACTGAACCATATTTGAAAACGACTGCCTATGGCAATAATAGCGCGTACAAAATTAACTATTGAAGAGCAGTTTAGCACCTACATTTTTCAAATTCATATAGGCCTGGTGATGCATCGAAGTTTGTGAGGTTCTTGAGTATTGTCAAAGCGCTGCACGTACCACAAGAAGGCGACACTTTATATGGCAGAGAGCGTGGATAAATCATTACTCCCCCGAGTAGTGGTTGTCAGGCGGTATTGTTAGGCCTATATTAGTCGTTTAACCAACACGCACTGCAGACAACACAGACAAAAATCCTTAAATAGCCAGGAATAACTAGAAATTCCCACTTTTCGCCTAAAACAACACAGGAACGAACTCGTCGATCGCGAAGGTCAAATTAAAAAATCAATTTATCAGTACAAGGATTGTCCCATTTCAAGCCGGTAGGCATAAAGAAACGCGACGCAGTCAGAAGTACCGGACAATTTGCAGTTGAGAATAAGAAAAAGTGACTGGCAACCTGGTGCTGAGCCCGTGACAGTAACTTTTAAACTAACTGTGGATCATACAAAATGTGCCTTAACTTACAAAGATATACATGGCTTCTTTCCTGTTCCAGTTATAAATATTCCAATCAATATGTATTTAATTCCCATTGAAAATATCAAGATATTAACACAGTTTGTAGAACTATACGCGGCGCAGTCATAAAACTACGACTGTAGTAAGTCCTCATTTCTGATTGTAACGTCATCAAAATGTCAAATCAAGTCTCGATGGTGCTACATTCTAGCTGAGATTGATAGAAAATGAATCTTTATGAATTTTTTTAGATTCAGTCTTCTGTAATATATCAGTTGGTCGGAAAAGCGAACCGTAGGTTCGCTTTTCCAACCAACTGAAATATTCCAGACGAGTGAATCTAAACATAAGCAATGATCTATTTGATACCCAGGCCTGTTCCAGACCATACCAGCGTCTAATTTCTTACAGAATTTGAGTGGTCGTTTGAGAGCTTGGTGAATACACAGTAATTAAAATACTGTAATGTGGTTACCCAAATTGCTATTGCAATGCAGAATATGGGTGAAAGTTGTTTACGAGGTCATCCACCTCCAAATGAGATGGGAAACGAAGAGATGTAGACACCGATCGTGATTTGATTGACAAGCAATTATCTTTTGTTTACCAATTACTAAAGACACCTGATGTATACCCAGTTTCCAGACACATTCTCTGAAAGCCAGATTTCTAATAGCACCGAACGTTGGGAGTCCATAAATGAAACAAGAAAAGATAGGAAACATTTTGAGACTTCTAACCATGGACACGTGTTTCGAGCGAATTAGTCCGCAAGATCGGTTGTGCCAAAAGCTGATTACGTTTGCATAACGCAATCCGATTGTGTCAGCAAACGAGCCATTCGGGCCGATTACGTCCGCATAACCAAGCCGATTATGTCCGCAAGTTGATTATATCCGCCAAGCAGAAGACCATTGTGTCCGCAGGTTTGCCTTTTTTATTAATTAATTTAAAATCTACAAGGGAAGCGTCTACCTGGGACGCCTCTTTCTCCAGAAACGTCCACCTGGGACATGTCCATTTAAATAAGCATCTACATGGGAAGCATCGACCTGAAGAGGCGTCTGTCTGGGAAGCGTCTACCTAGGACTCGTCAATCCGGAAAGCATCTCTTTGGGACCGTTTATCTGGGAAGCGTTCTCTGGGACCGTGTCTCTGGGAAGCGCTCATTTGGACAGCGTCTGTCTGGAATGTAATCTACCGAATATAATACCCCAACGAATTTCGAACAGAATTAAATCAGTGAAAAAGTTTCGAATCGAATAGAATCAAGAAACTTTGGTGGATCCGACACACTAAAATCAGTTCGGTTAAAAATTAACCCACATCGACTGGGTTGAGTGAATATGAACCCTGTTAGGTTCATATTCACTCAGCCCAGTTGATTTTGGCTGAACCCAGTTGGGTTCATTGTGACTCCACCAAGTTGATTTGGGTTGATTTTTAACCCAACTGATTTTAGAGTGTATAGTGTCCATGGAAGAACAAAAATGAAATTTCAATGTTGTCTAATACCATTTCTCGGTTCTTGGCAGATATGATCTTCAATAAATACCCACCCAATCAGAATCCCCCGAAAACATTCATGCTCTATTATTGTTTCGTCTCGGGTTTTGTCTGATATTTGTACTCAGCTACCCGAGAAATTCGATCGCTCATTTTATATTAGTAACAGGGCAAGCGCTTCCGCTGATTTCCTGGCTCCTTCACTAACATTAATAACGATGTAATCCTCTCATTTAATATGACAGAAAGGAGTGTCCTCGTAAAACGAAATGCTTTACAAAGTGTTTTAACCGCCCATGCAGACAGAACCAGTTGCACCTTCAAACACTTCAAAATGCTCCGCCTTCTCCACTTGTTTGTCTGCACCCCAAAGCGAAATGCAAGCGGGGCAAATATTCATACGATGTACTTAAACAACGGTACCAGTCAGTGAATGTACAGAGAATCGGGTTCTTCGTCACGTAATTTGGTATATACATTAAAAAATACTAAGTTAATCCAACGTAACATATAAACTAAAAATATATAAAGTCTTTGATATCAAGAAAAAAATGCGATTAATTACATATTTTTATTTCGTGTTTCCTCATGAAACAGATGATGCATGGTTAGAGAAAAGTTCGAAAAACCAAGAGAATCTAATCTCGTTAGCCTGTAGAAAATTGATGATATAAAAAAGGGCCACTTACCGTTCCGCAATCCTTTGAGGTTTCAAGGCATGTCTCGTCATTAACAGCTTCTCGCCTCTTAAAAAACTAAAATGAGAAAAGTAAGTGCAGAATGATAGCTTTGTTATGAAATGATATTCCGCAGTTTTTCATGTGTTTTCACTTTTAGAGTTTCACGACCTGCACCTCCTCGTTGAGTTAAAAAAAAGGGCGCATATTTTGGAAAACACTTTTTGATTCGTGGAGAGTTAATTTTCAGGCAGGGGAGGTAACTAAGTGCAATATATTTTCTTTTTTGTTTTCGCTGTGACACTTGAAATAGCCCTGAGCAATAAAACCATTGAAATAGTCGTGGATCAACCATATAGTACGCGTTACGTGTAAAATAAGGTGTGTGTGTGGGGGGCTGTATAGGATGTCCCTCTTTCTAAAAAAAACTTTGCCCCGTCGGGGAGTATAGCTGGTAAGAGTACTATTATCCGATAATTGGCATGTTCCCAGACCACCGCAGGGGCAGAGAACTGTCGTAGGTAGTTGCTAATTTGGTGATACCGGAGCTACGGCAATCGGTATTGCCGAGGTAAATAACGCGGTAGTCTACCGCGGCTTTTACCACTGGATTGCCCATTGTGTGTCCAATTACAATGAGTGAGGACCCCTTGTTTGAATATATCACCTAGACGCGAAAGAATTTGCACATGGGAAGCATCTGGTAAATTCATGCCACGTTCGGGCAAACATGGGTCACCCCTACCCCCTCCCAATATCTGAAGAGAGTTATGGGCCGTGTTTATAGAAGAGATATAAGAAACGCGATAAAAGTTTGAGGGGCGAACTTTTGTTCAACACTCGTCAAACTAAACTGATTCGAACTGAATAATTCTTAGTTGTTTTCCATCGATGAGACAAGAGCAAATCATCAAATCAAACGTACGGCCTACGCGTGTAAGAAAGTTGTTTTCAAACGATCCGTGAGACAAACAAAATATTTCTGGTATTTAATCATTATCGGTCTGATATACTATTTATTCCACCTCCCGATCGTTCAAATTGCTTGCAAAGCGTGGTTCAAATTCATCAGTTTCGGATAAAGGGACTTCTGAAGTTTTTAATGTTACGCAAAAATGCGCACGAGGATTTGAGAAAAAATAGTTTACAAACATTTGTTTACACAACCACCGCATGTTCTTAATTCTTAAAGAAATAGGATAGGATTCGTATATACTTCGTGTAACCGTGTATTAGTAGGATTAGTGAGAAGTAGCAAATTAACCCTACCTTTTCAACGACATCATGCATACATAAAACTTCAGCGTGGTGGGGGGTTGGGAGGTAAGGTGTGTCTCCCCAATCCCGGCCAAAATGGTTTGAAATTTTAAGCCCCAAACCACCAACAGTTGGAAGTTTCATGCCCATGGAAGTTGATTTCGTGGCATCTTATCTCAAGCTGTGATCGTTTGTAACAGACAATTAGTCCTTTTTAACCCTTTACCTAACCTGAGAGGCAGACGACACTTGCAAAAATAATTCTTGAATAATTATTTTTTTTTATTTTTTGTCTCAAAAACATAGGTTATGACCCCTCGTTGGAACGAGCTCGTCGAGCTCGTTCCAACGAGGGGTCATAACCTATGTTTTTGAGACAAAAAATGAAAAAAAATAATGAAAATTAATTGGCGATTTTTGAGAATAGCGCTGGCGGGTTTTGGCCGTTACGTTAAGTAAAGTGTTAACCACATATATTTCGTCTCTTGAGTGCAACAAGGAGCCACCTCCAATGCTAAAGCATTGCAGATAGCAACTTGTTGCAGTCAAGAGATGATTTCCAACTGTAGACCCAAAGGTCATATATTTCGAATACAAGGGGGGAGAGCGAATTTCTTCAGCAGTTAGGTATCCAGGGGGAGCAGTTAGCAGACTCTCACTCAATGGGGTGGGATGGGTGAGATGAGGTGGGCGGGGTGAGTAGGGTGATTGTAATTTGGTTGTAAATTGTTTTATCAAAAGATGAATGTTCGGCAGTTGGATGGGGTACGGTTGAATTCAGGGAGCATCCCCAACCAAGACCCTATAGTCACTCCCCTGTTCGTAATAAGAGTTATTTTATTGAACATCACTTCCCTAACAAGACCTAAATCCTATCAGATGTTTCTTATCAAGTGTCGCCTTCCTGTTCAGTCAGACGTCACTCGACCAGAAACAACTGTTCAGATGTCAGGACCTTCCATTCTCGCTATTATTCTCTCCTTCAGCGCCAGAGCACCTACGCCAGAACACTTGCGCCATTACCTCATGGACGATTCGACGTCTTTTTGTGAATGAAAGACCAAGATTGAAATAAAAAGTGAAAGAAAAATGTGGTGTGAAATTATTAGCTTACTAATTTCTTACTAGTTTTGTTCTCTTTTGCACTTTTCATTGGCAACGTCTCCTGATATTCGATTCCTTATTTTCCGACAAATCATAGGAAGTGGAGAGAGTCAGAGATCGGGGCCATCAAATACTCATTTCATTGGAGAAAAAAAACCCACCAAACATCATATATTTTGTGAGCAGCTTTGCAGGAAGAAGTGCATGTTTTCCTTCAATGTGACAGGATTACCTGATTGTGGTATAATAATTTATTTAACCCTTAAACTGACGAATCGGCCACATCCTCTTGAGTAATAAGCAAATTCAAAAACTAAAAAAAATATTATTTAAAAAAAAATTAAACCAAACCATACTACGTGACCCCTCCTTGGAACGAGCTCGTCGAGCTCGTTCCAATGAGGGGTCACATGATATGGTTTGGTTGAAATTTTTTGAAAATGTTTAAAAAATGATATTTAAAATAATACATTTTGATATCGTCTGCGTTGGGTAAGGGGTTAAAACAACCCCCAATATGCTGTTTGTACACATTACTTTATAATTCTTTGTCCCCAGGTTGTCCTGCTGTATCCATGAGAATGTAACAGTAGGTACAGTTCGGCACAGCGCATGGAGTGTTTTAGCACTCAAACACTCGGAGAGTTGAGTTTCCACATATGCAATAAAAAACCGCAGGCGCTCAAGCAAAGTTTCAATCATTGGACCGCTAGGTTGAACCCGGAGACCCATTTTCTGCAACACTACGTATGATTCTTATGTATTTTCTAAGCATTTGAAAGATTTTGTGCGGGTGGAAATTCTTCGTCGATAGTTCTTATTAATTGTAAACTCCAACGTACTGATGATATGATTATTGTTTCAAATTAAAGTTGTTTGTTGACTTGTTATCTTCTTTGCCGCGCACCCCGTTAAAAAAATTCTGGAGCCGCCTGCTAATATTGATCTGGAGATGGGTGATGAAATATTCACCTGGCCGTTTTCAATTAAAACTGCAGTAGATTCCAAAAATACCTCAGCAGTTAAAAGTTGAATCTTATTGTATGAGGTATAAAAAAGATGAAATCTAACGTGGAAGTGATTTGATCCTTTCAACCCGGACTGCATAAATCTTTGCAAGAAGAATTTTTTTTTGTGGAGAGGCGGGGGGTGGGGGGGGGGGTGAGGGTTGGGGGGGGGGGGGTTGTGTTGACAAGACTACATAAACCTAACTGGACAGAAGAATGAGTGATAATTTAACCATACAGCCCTGTTGAAGCTGGTGTGAAGTTACCGGAGGACCGATGTCTTGGTTGATGTGCGATCAACCCAGAAATGACCTCTTCATTTATTAAATCAAAACAAATAATTCAAAGAAGTGATCAGGAGATCACATAAGTCAAGTGTCCCAAGCAAATGTAATTCAAGAATGATTTAACCCTTTACCTAACCTGAAAAGCAGACGACACTTGCAAAAATAATTCTTGAATAACTATTTTTTTAAATTTTTTGTCTCAAAAACATAGGTTATGACCCCTCGTTGGAACGAGCTCGACGAGCTCGTTCCAACGAGGGGTCACAACCTATGTTTTTGAGACAAAAAATGAAAAAAATAATGAAAATTAATTGGCGATTTTTGAGAATAGCGCTGGCCGGTTTTGGCCGTTACGTTAGGTAAAGGGTTAACAAAGGAAATGTTCGTGAAAATAACAAGTCAGCTGATCGGTAATGAACAAGGGAGGTAAGAAGAATGACATCCAAGTTCTTGTTCGTCCAAGGAGCATTCGCCCCCCCCCCCCCCCCAAAAAAAAAAGATAATTACATTATTTTGTTAGTAAAACAAATAAAACCAATATGTTCTGAGATCTGTTCCAGTTTTATGGAAGTGTTATTGTTTCTCATCCTTTTCACAAAATCCGAAGTTTCCTCTTCTAGTTCAACTATCCGAACGTCTGGGTTTCCCCACTAGGGAGGTCGCGGCGACTGGATAGCCGAACTATCTCTTCTCACACTTTGAAGTTCGTCGAATCTCCCTCCGCCTATGACTCTAAATCTCAGTTTGCGTTGAATTTTCTGCACAACTCTCTTTTTTCTCTGTTCATCCACCTAATCCTTACTCATTGTCATCATCAATTCCTCACCATACAAAAACGACTCCCTTTTACAGATTGATTGCTTTGGACGAATAGCGGTGAACGATTTCGCTGTGAGGTTACAATACAGTTTTTCGTGCAAACAACTATTAATGGAGGATAAAAGTTACTGGAATATCTGATTGGTGGAAAATGAACTGAGCTTGCAAGTGTTAATAAAATTTTAAAGTACATGTTTCGGAAAAGATATAAAATATTGGTGACTATTGTCTTCTGAAATGTGTGAGAGGAGATTAAAAGTGGGTGGCGGCAGGTAAAAATATGTCTATTTCATTCAGTGCGAAACTGGACGGGAGTACAGGCAGCTCCAAATTTAAAGGCAAAAAATTCACATGGCGACCTATATTTTTTTTCAGTATATTGTTTTCATGAGATGATAAACTAAATGGATAGATGGTTGCTTTTGCCCAAATCAGCTTGATAAGATGGGGAGAGGAGAAAAGATTAGTACTGTCGTCAATGGAAAAAAAACACAGTATTGCAACAGTATTGGCTACACCTAGTAACGCACCAAGGGGAATAACTCGGCTGAAATGACACCAATCTCGGTACATTGTACCGAGATTGGCGTCATTTCAGCCGAGTTTGAAGTCATATCAGCCGAACTCGATAATAGGCAATTCTGGAAAAGAAAATCATATCTAATAAATAAGATTAAATTATTACTAAACCTCCCACAGATGAATAGTAGACTGGCCCAATCAGTCGTATACAGTACACTGCAAAAAATATAGATTCTCTTTAGAACCAAAACTGGTTCTAATCTTGTCCCTGAGATGGAACCAGTTCTGTTTAAACAGTATTTATTTCAAATCAAATAAATGTACCAAGATTAGCATTCAATTTTAACAGAATATTACATGAACTGAAGTAGATTCAGCACTAAACTTGGAGCTTTTTCAACGCAGCCGCCAAACATTTTGAAACAAAGGAGATATGAACAGTTGGCATATCGAACCAGTTTTGGTTCTGCATAGAACCAAAACTGGTTCGAAATGCCAACTGTTCATATCTCCTTTGCTTAATAATGATTTGAGACAACCTCCTATAAGCTCTAAACTTTGGACTGAAACTCCATGAATGTATGTCTAATTCTGTTAATATTTAATGTTAATCTTTATAAATTTATTTGATTTGAAATAAATACTGTTTAAACAGAACTGGTTCCATCTCAGGGACAAGATTAGAACCAGTTTTGGTTCTAAAGAGAACATATATTTTTTACAGTGTACTGTATAAGACGATACTATTGAAGACGTCAGCTTTGAAAGGGTTAAATACAAACCAGACCACCACCATAACTAAACACGTGGGGAGTACCGGAGACGAGTTGTCTTTTTTGATAGCATCTGCAGCGAGCAGAACATGTAGCAATGAAAGGTGAAAAGAAGTAGCACGTGTTTGATACGATGCATGTTTTCTTTATGTATTAGGTAGGTTACGCAAAGGTTTTACGTTTTATTGCTCCCAGCATTTCCTTCAAGAAGCAGTGTTGGAAACAAGCGGTTGTAAAATAGCTTCACGATTTCCGTGCCTCGTATTCTAGAAGTATAACATCTTCCTGTTTCACATTATATGAACCACACAGAAAACAACGATCGATTTTAGGAGTCAAGATGGACAGATTTTATATTTGTTTTGTTTCTTCGCCTTCCCAAACAAATGCGTACATTCTACGAATGCCACAAATGTACAATGCAGACCCTGATATGCTACTAATAAACAATTATCGTATGGCGGCAGACTGAAAGCGTATCACCTAAGTATAAAGATGGCGAAGTGCCCACAAGCCTTCGAACATGTGGACCGTTTTCTTGAGCAATGAGCTGCTAAATTGTAAAATATACATATTTTCTGTTTTATTTATTTTACTAAATGCAGGTATCACTTAGAAAACATGTTAAAAACGTAATCTATAAGGTGTTTCAAGGGAACAATGAAAGAGAAAAAGAAAACTTTTTGGAATGTCAAAAGGTGTCTGCTGAGCTACAGTCACAGACGGGCGCCCATATTAACCTTTACTTGGTTAAAGGGAACATTTTTTCAGATGATGGTAAATTACATACATTGTTTCAGTGCAGTGAATAACCAAATTCATTGCCATCCAAGAATAATAAAAAACTAGAAACGATAACCTGGTCAAGATGAGGAAACTGAAATATGATGTGGGTGTGTGTGTAAGGGTATAAAAGTGACCCTGTGGCGCCATGTTGTGTTGTCATGGTAAAGCGTGTGAGCGGCCATCTTGTGACGTCATCCCCATAGTGATATGTGGTGTTAATGCGCACACGCGGCGCATGTTGTTAGGGTGATACGTGTTTCCGTCGTCCATTTTGTGTACTGGAGGAAAGAGTATTTTCCCGATTCGTAGAATTACCACAAACAACTCGACAAGTTGGACTATTTCGAATAGTTACCTGCAGTAAAGTGAACTGATTGGATTATCTGGAAAACAAGAACAAGAGTACTCGGAATAGGGTCAGAACTATCACTCAGGTTACCATGACAACACAACATGGCACCACACGGTCACGTGACATGACGTCACTTCCGGGGTCATCCACCGGGGTCATCCAAATGATGGCTCAAACGTGCATGACATACTACTTATACTAATGAAAGTTACAGAGGTGAGGACTAAATTATTTCTTTAATTTAAAAAAAAAATCGGCTAATTCAGATTCAAATTAACTATCAGCCACACGTGATTAAGCATCCGTTAAACCTTTACCTAAAACGACAAGAGCACAACACTTACATTTTTTTCTTTAACCCACAGCACACTGATATCAACATACCAACATTGCTACCTGCAAATATCCTATAAAGAGACTGGACATTTAACCAACTCAATCGCAGTTGATATTGCTAAACAAACTGTGAAACAAGACTGAATTGGTTAAAATCCCTAGTTGTGTTATGCGAACAAATTGCATAACCCATGTTTTTGAGACAACAAATGAAAAAATAATGAAAATTAATTGACGATTTTTCCGAATAGCGCTGGCCGGTTTTGGCCATTACGTTGGGGAAGGGTTAAAGTATTTTTTTCTCCAAACCATAGCACATGACCTCTCATTGCAAAGAATGCAGAGAATGCCTTCCAACGAGAAGCCGTAGGCTATGTTAGACAGAAATGAGAAGGGCATGCAAGTAAAGTCTCTTAAATCTGCAAATAGTCTCACAATTTTTATGACAAATTTGTGATTTTTTTGTTTTTGCAGTAAATAAATAAACACAGAGTGAACCTGTTCTTTGACAGAAATTTTATTTTCTATAAATTTGTATAAAAATGGCCTTTTAAGGCCATTTTCAAGCAAATGTACAGAAATAAAATTTAAGCCTTTTGGGCATAATATCGCTGCAAATATCAAATTTGCTGAAATTTCTCTTCCCTGGTTTTGGAGGAAAAAAAATAAATAAGAAAATATGAACGGCGGTTTTTGTTTTTTCATGCTGAACCGGAAATTACAGTTACATTTAGTAAAGGGTAAAAGTAAGTTGTATCCCATGCTTTGCCTTATATATGGCGGTACATGATGGACTGGTACTTTCCGTCACTTAGATGTGGTAGTTATTCAAAATACAGAAATTACAAAATTAATTAGTATTTGTGTCTCAAAGAACACATGTTTTCCAAATCAGGCCTCAGATCATCAGTTTAGATTACATATAGTTCACCGCGCAAGATAGAATTTGTAAGGTCTAGGAGTTCAAGGGTGAATCAAAAAGTTCGTCGCCTCACATAAATAGTCCTGATGTTTTCTATGAATCTTTTCGGTATAATCTCCCAGGACTTCCAGACACTTATTGCAACGATGCTGTGGCATTGTGATCCCTATCTATAGAACTCTTCGTTTTGACGCCTGACGAAGGTCACTGTTATCAGAAGCAAACAACTTTCCATCGCACATGAGGATGGGAGGAGGCAGAAGTCCGATGGGAGGCAAGATCGGCAATGGGGATGACGAAGTATTCAAAAGCCACATTTTGCTGCTGCATAAGTGTCACCTATGAGTCTGGCATTGTGCTAAATCAGACGCAATCCATGTTCGGTATTTTCCTCGTTGTTTTTCTTTGAAAGCCCTCACAACGGCCATCATTCTGGCATAATATTGACCATTGATAATATGACCTTCATTCAGATAGTCAACCTTGCTACTCGAAGAAAGTCGTTGCCATCTCCTTGCCAACAGGTGCCATTTTCTTGAATTTCCTTGGTGGTGGTGATCAGGGTGCTCCCAATAGTTGCCTTGCAGTTTTGACTCGGGATAATAGTGAAGGAACTATGTTTCCTCCTTAGTTACAATTCCCCAAATGAAGAATCTATTATCCCCTTGTAAAAGGCTCCCTGGAAATCTTCAAAATGACAAGCGTCTGTCCAGGCATGAATAATCAATGGACTCGTCTTGCAAAGGTCTTGCACAGAAGGCCTTTACAGATAGAGAATTACCAAGCGGTAGCATCGCTGAAATAGAAGTATTGAAGTTCCGGAAGATTGTATTGTTAATGTGGATGCCATTTTGATCCAGCTCGTCTATGTACGTGAATCACGAACATTCTGATCTACTCTGGTAAAATCCGTTTCACCAAATGTTTGTTTGGGGACCGGTTGTACTGCAATGGCTGTTTGGCAGATCTGACACGATTTTTTTTTATCCTTGGGCTTCTTCCACTTTTCGTATGCTTTTTGGTTCCAACCTACGTTTGAGCACAGTGACAGCAATATTGAAGCCCTCTATAGCTGTTGAAAAATATTATTTTTCAAAACATTTCAACAAAACCATATCATGTAACCCTTCATTGGAGCGAGCTCGTTGAGCTCGTTCCAATCAGGGGCCACATGATATGGACTGGTTGAACGTTTTGGAAAAAATTGAAAAAATAATATTTAAATAATAAATTTGGATATCGTGTGCGTTGGGTAAAGGGTTGAGCTATCAACCAGCATCTGCCACACTAATAATTTGATGCAAGCCTATAAGCAGACTGTCATCTGCAGAATAAGGTCCCCAGGGGGTGAATTTGGTGATGCTACCCTGCATTGCAGGGTAGCGATATTTCATTTACCCCCTCTGAACGTCATTCTGAAACATGGTCCCAGGCCTAAAACGAAAAAAGGTACTCAGAGGTTAAATTGGAGGATTCTAGCCCACTGTATGCGATAGCATTAGCAAATTCACCCCCTGGGGACCTCATTCTGTAAATGGAAGATTGCTTGTTGCCAGGCTTGATTTTATATATTCGTTTTTTCCTGGTTTGTGGACCAAATAATTTATAAGCTTTCAGCTTACTGTCGGATCCACCAAATGTTTTTCGTGTTTTGTTCTACCGCTTATGCAACTATTTTTGGAAATAGACATTGTTGAAACTAAATATTGGGTTAGTGCTGTTATTCATAGAGTATTTGATCAACTTTACGTATTTTCAAAGAATGCTATATCCATCTTCTTATTTGTTCAAGTAAATATATAAAACTTAACCCTTTACCTAACATGAAAAGCAGACGACACTTGCAAAAAAAATTCTTGAACAACTATTTTTTTTTCATTTTTTGTCTCAAAAATATAGGTTATGACCCCTCATTGGAACGAGCTCGACGAGCTCGTTCCAATGAGGGGTCATAACCTATGTTTTTGAGACAAAAAATTAAAAAATAATGAAAATTACCTGACAATTTTTGAGAATAGACTTGGCCGGTTTTGGCCGTTACGTTGGATAAAGGGTTAAAAGTGAAAGTTTCAATTAGAACAAACTACCTATTCAGATACAACTGTGATGTGGCGAGTGAGAGGGGTTACCAGCTTTTTTAAGCCAGTCGTTTAGCATAACGCAGCTCAACTTCACTGGTCGCTTAACCGCCTGCACACTGATGCCGCATTGTCATTTTACAATAGTTATTCTCTCACTTTCTGGGTAATTACGCCTTCAAAAGGTACACCCAGGGCGCCCCAGTTTGCATG
Source organism: Pictodentalium vernedei (assembly GCA_031216915.1). Classification (NCBI taxonomy): domain Eukaryota; kingdom Metazoa; phylum Mollusca; class Scaphopoda; order Dentaliida; family Dentaliidae; genus Pictodentalium; species Pictodentalium vernedei. The sequence continues at coordinate 168,749,336 of CM062292.1, forward strand.
AAAAGGTGCTTTATTTCCCCGAGAAGAGGAGATCCTGGATCCTTACATATGAGGAATGCACACTATTAACCCAGCACGAAGTGAAATGGAGTCGCCTGTTTACACATGTGGGTAGCGTCAATGTTCAGATACTTTTAATACTGAAGTCCAACAAATAGGGCTAATTCTTCTGCCGTCAAATTGGAAGGACTGTTCAAAATGCAATGTTTATACAGTTGATAACCAGCTTGCTATTTGCAACGTCTTTGAACGACTATGTGCCAACGATATTTTCATCTACCAAGCTCCCACAGATTTAAACTGACTTCAACTAAGTCTGAGAAGATCTTATCAACGATGTATAGATGGCCTTACCACAATCTCCAGAAAGTAGTAAATGTTCCCTACAGGCCCTTCGTCGTGTCATACAGCGTCGTCTGACTCCCTAAGGAAACATAGGTTTGGTCCTATGTTTTAGTCCGAAATCCACGAATACGCCCGATCGTAATCCGAAAGGGGTTCACGTTCACTCATTTTCTCTACTGACGTTAGGTGTTTGAAAGACAAGGCCGTTTTAACTGACGCAGAATATGAACGCCAAGTAGCTAAGTGGAGTTTGTGAGCAAAATCTAAGACCATGTTGTGTTGGTATGCCCCAAGTATTCTAAAAGTTGACAGAAAATTGCTAATGGGATAAATCAGAAGATTGGAATTCACTGGAAATACAGCATCTCAAAAGCGTGCCTAGTTTTTAAGACCTTTCGATACGAGTTCAGTGAATTAGGCCTGATCTTACTTTCTGGACTAATTTCGTAAATTTCATTGCATACTTGGGTCGGGTTGAAGATTCTATTTATCACGTGATCCAGTACTCGATAAATGATGCCTAAATGAATCGAGAAACAAACAGCAATTCCTTCAAGGCTTCAAATTGCGTGGAAAAGCAATGCACTATTTATAAAAGTATATCCTCAACGAAAAATAGAGACATTAGTCAACTGATCTCTACACAACTGGATTGATGGAACGTCGGTAAAAACGTCGCAACTGGACTTTCTAACCCCCCCCCCCCCCCGCCCCCAAATGGCGTCAAGTCAATCAACGCAATAACTTCTCCAAATCCGTGATGTTTGATGAAGTGAAAGATGATACGTTGTGCTTGCTTGTATGCAACTGGATTGATAGAACTTCTGTAAAAAACGTCACAGCTGAATTTGTCCGCCCCCCCCCCCCCCCACAAGATGGCGTCAAGTCAATCAACGCGACAACCCCTCTCAATCCATGACGTTTGATGAAGTGAAAGCTGTTACGCCGTAACTGTACATAACTAGATCGATGGAAAGTCAGTAAAATACGTCGCAAATGAATTTGTGCCCCCCCCCCCCCCCCCCCCAATATGGCGTAAAGTCAGTCAACGCGATAACATCTCCCAATCCATGACGTTTGAAGAGGTGAAAGCCGTTACGCTGTGACTATAGTCACGGCGTAAAAGCTTTCACTTCATCAAACGTCATGGTGTTTGTTTACCTGGCACGAACACTAATACACAGTATCAACTCCCCAGGGAGAGCAGTACCTCAGTGGTAGACTGTTGGACTTCTATGCTAGAGGTCCCGTCTTCGATCCCCGTCCGGCACGACCCGCGTTGTGTCCTTGGGCAAGGCACTTTATTCCGATTGCCAACATGGGGGCACGATGACGCCGTGTGCTAAGGCGTACTGTACGTCGATGGTGCACATGTCTCCAACCCCTGTAACCCTGCTTGAGCGGAGCTTGAACAGAGTTAGAATGTTGAGGAGCTGACAGTTGCTCGTCAATGCTCGATGGCTCTCTCCGGGTACTCCGGCTTCCTCCACCCGTAAAACTGTCAAGGTCACGATTAGCCATTGTGCATAAGTATGTGACCTTAAACGCCAATAAATAAATAAATCAACTCCCCAACCTAGGTACTTGTTTTTTTTTTATCTATAATAATAACTAAAAATGTTGTAAATATTCATTTTGCTATGTGCACATGATCCACATATTCATTTTTCACAGACATCAAGGTATAGTCTTTAAAACGCGATTTGCAATTGCTAGGCGTTGTGAATTGAAAACCCTCGAGGGAAAGCAAATTGCAGAAGTCTGTTGCCTGATCATACTTAAGTAGAATTAGACATTGAGCAGTAAAAGCCTCGAGGAAAATGTTTTTGTTGAGCGTTGTTTATTTATAGCAACACCCCCCCCCCCCCCCTCCTAAGATAGTAACTGTTGAGGCACTTTTCTATTTGTGTTCCAGCAATCCAGTTGTATTGTGGTCAGTGCATTAGTTCCAAATGACGTAATTATTTTAAGACATTCAGAAATAGAATTTCATTAAAACAGCAGTTGAAATTTTAAAACATCACAAATATTTGATACGCAGCGCACGAAATATAAACAGACGTCCAAAGGTCATGGTTCAGGTGTCGATCAACAATACAGTTACAAACACCTGGTGCAACTGTAAATGAATGGTCGAGTATTACCGTTTTTAGCGTTCGAATTTAATGGTCAGAAAAAAGGGTCGGACTGTCTGATAAAACGGTGTGAATGTTGATTGTGGTCATTAGTGGAAAAGATTTTGTGAGAAAACAAAGTGGTGCATAGCGGAGAGGTTTTTCGAGGGAAATATCACTTATAGAGGTGTGGCGGCCCTCTTTTCCAAGAACTATGGCACAATAGCAGATTGTTAAGATAATATTGTTGCTGTAGTATCTTTAAATAGCGGGATAATGCCGTGTGACACGCTGTTGGAAAGATCTCACAACACCCTTTCCAATGATAATTCACATTAGAACGTGTACGCAGAAAAGAATGGCGGCAATACAGGTAACACTACACTTAACGTAACAGCCAACATTATTAACAAAATTCGTCGTCCAAATTGTATTATTTTTTCAATTTTTCTCTCGGGGAATAGCTAACAACCCTCACTGGAACGAACTCGTTGAGCGCGTTCCAATGAGGGGTCATTAATATGGGTTTGAGGCAAATTATTATGTTTTTTAGTTATTCAAGAAACTGTTTGCAAGTGTTGTCTATCAGAAGACGTGAGAGGAAAATGGTTAACCCTTTACCTAACGTAACGGCCAAAACCGGCCAGCGCTATTCTCAAAAAATCGCCAAATAATTTTCATTATTTTTTTCTTTTTTGTCTCTAAAACATAGGTTATGACCCCTCATTGGAACGAGCTCGTTCCAATGAGGGGTCATACATAACCTATGTTTTTGAGACAAAAAATGAAAATAATAGATATTCAAGAATTTTTTTAGTAAGTGTCGTCTGCTTTTCATGTTAGGGTAAAGGGTTAAAATCACTGTACAGTAACCAGATATTGTTTGTTGACAATGCACAGTACGTTGCAGTGTTTACGGGAGATTGTTTCCTGACATTCGACAGAAGGAGAACAATATGAATTCGATTTAACCTCCATGAAAATAGACCTTCTTCTCTTCGATAACATTAATTTTCAGGAAATATGGTAGAAAGGTGTGTTCACCCAATAAGCCCTATTCTCACCAGCTCGCTTTTCCAGCTGCGCCTTCCGTCAGTAAACTGAGAATAATTTCCTTTTCTGTGATAAACACAGTAACATCAGCCAAGTGCCTCCTATTTCTTCTGTTTGAGATCCGATCTGTCTCACCTTTTACGAACAAATTAGAGGATAAAAATCAATACAGTAAAACCCGGAATCGATGTGGCTCAGTGGCTGGAGCATAGCTTTTCAAACTCAGGGGCGGCGGAACCGGGGGTGGGGGGGTGGTGGGGGGGGGGGGGGCTGGGGAGTGTGAGGGGGGGGGCTTCAGCCCCACCACTTTTTTTGCCGGGCCATGTTTTTTTGTATGCATATATTTTAACACAACCAATGACTGGTGAAACAAGGGGCGGATCCAGATCCTCACCCATATTTTCGCCACCTATGTTTCTCTCGTACTGGTTCAGTTTCGATGAATTTCGGATCATTTTTTTGCAGTAAGTGGCAGGAAAGGCTAAAATGTATACAGTCTGTTAATAAATCGTTTAACTGAAATAGATCGTAATCTTACAGACATACAAGTACCAAATCCACCCCCAGACAAGATAATCTACAGACAGTATAATTGCTGTAAACGTCTGGTAAAGCATATAGGTGAGCTCTATTTATCAGCTTTGGTCGTTACGACCAAAGCTGATAAATAGACCTCATGTGTATGCTTTACCGACGTTTTTTAACGGCTCTATAAGTGTGAAATCTTTCAAATACATCTCCCGAAAAGTCTCAAAATATCCACTCAGATGCATGGAAATGGGGGTTTTGGGACCCTGGAATTTAAAATTTTCATACCGACGACCTTCCATCGCCCGATCCCCCCCCCCCCCCCCCCACACACTTTGAAAATCGTTCCGCCGCCCCTGAAACTGAAATGTTCACGGTTCGTTACTGACCAGCGGTAAGAGCGTTGTGTTCTAGGACAAGAAGCTTAATCCCGACTGTCCAAGCGGGGGCACGGTGTCGCTGTTTACTAAGGCGTACTGAACGTAGATGGTGCACTTGTCTTCAATCGCTACTAAACCTGCTTGTGCAGTTTTAGTACACTGAAGAGTCGGACAGTTGCTCGACGCTGCTCGGTGGTTCTGTAAGGGTACTCTGGCATCCTCCACCCATCAAACTGTCCGATATGAAATGATCCTGGCTGTTGAAAGTGTCGCTAAACCCTAAATAAACAACAAAATAGAAAACTCGTCACACGCTCACAACGGATTGATTCCCAAGTATCTCCTCTAAAATGTATGGTTTGAAACGTTTAAACTGGATTGAAATAATCCATGTGGAATCTGTGAATCTGTTACTTGGCTTGGTTGCACGTCATTCAGTGCAATTGTGTTAAACATATAACATCCGATAGATAGAATGACAATATACAAAAATGAAAAAAAATCGTTAGGCTAAGACAAATTGGGGCACACTACCAACCCCACCTTACAAACAAATCAAAGTCAAACAACAGTTTTACACTGGTAAACGGCTGCTCAGTTGTCGCGAAAAGTTGGCAATTAACCCGTTGAACCCTAGTGGTATCTTCCATATCAGTTCAATGGCAGCAACGGGAAGAGTCCACATTATTTTTGGGGGGTAGATCAATTAATATTTTCAACGTGCAGCCTTGGGACTGCACGTTGAAAATATTGATTGGTCTACCCCACACCTTTACTCAAAAGTCAACCTACTTAATGAAATTAGGAAGTATCATGTTACTGGGCCGGAAAAGCGGCGGTTCAAGTGGTCGAGCTCGTTCCAATGAGGGGTCATAACCTTTGTTTTTGAGACAAAAATGAAAAACATTACTTATTCAAGAATTCTGCTTTTCATGTTAGGTAAAGGGTTAAGCTCAATGTTAATGTTCTATTTAACCACGACAGTAGTCGACAATAAGGAACATAGAAACGTCAACCCTCTGCACACTGATGTCGAAATAAAATTGAAGTCCTCAACTTTTTCCCACATGCACTTTCTATGGCACCACAAGGGAGTCACTATTGCATCTTTTCTTAGAATGCTCGCAAACAAAAAACTGTCTTGCTAAAGTTTAAAGAACAACCGAGAAACACGTGCAATGTGTCTATTCAACTCACGCCAGAATTCCTACTTCTGGGGCATCCTGTCCATTAAAATCTGTCTGAAGAGACAGCAGCTCTAAGCATACTCATCTTTAAAAAATATATTTGTTCCTGCAGGACGAGGGGATGCCATCCAGCATTTTAAGCTTTTATAAAAGAACTGAAATTTTGTCAAAACCTAGAAAACTGAGAGATGGATGTCATGCAGCTATATGTACTCACCCTAAAAAGCTGAGAACACAAAATGAAAAAGGGAGGGTTCTTAACCCCCACTAAGTGTAATAAACATGTATCTCTACATTTCCTCATCGGGAAAGGATATCATCCGTAGAGCCAAAGTGATCCTCCACTTTGATTGAGCTGATGATATCCTGTGAGTGTCGAAGGATTCCAATGGGTGCCTGCCCGGTGCTGCCAAACAGTCCTAACTATTCTCTACCCTAATTTGAACCGACAGTAGAATGCCTTTTTTGAACTCAAAATCACAAATACAATTCCCTCTGTGATATCTCAGCGGCGAAATAATATAGACTTGAAAAAAATTTAAAATAGGTTATCTGCTTAAATTACACAATCATATATTTTCCATTATGATATATATCATTTATCATATGACTCGTCCCTTTTGTTCACTTTAAAACATTTGATATTTTGTTTTCATATTAATCAGTGATAAATAAAGCCTTCCGTCAATTTGATTGGACAATTTTAAAACTAGACAATTTGATTGGCTAAACAAAATACAACTGGGCCACATTTTCATAATTTGCATAGAGTTAGGAGCTTTCATTGGTCAATTTCAAAACTGGACAATTTGATTGGCTAAACAAAATACGACTGGGTCACATTTGCATAATTTCAGTAGGGAGAATTTACGTTATCTGTCCTATTTAGGGTGTGTTATATTGTATTAATCTTTTACCTGCAAGAAAAACGCCATTCATTTTTTTTTATACTTTCACTTTTTTGCTTCCAAAACATAGGTTATGACCCCTCATTGGAACGAGCTCGACGAGCTCGTTCCAATGAGGGGTCATAACCTATGTTTTGGAAGCAAAGAATGAACATTTTTAGTTATACGAGGATGTTTTTTCTAAGTGCCTTCTTCAGCTCAGGTTAGGTGATGGGTTAAAAAATCATACTAAGTGGCTAATTTGTGCGTGTGTCATATGATAAGTAGAATATGAAATGAGTGTTTTTCTCCTATAATATTTATGAAACTCGTCCGAATTTTCCGTTTGGGCTCGCCAGAGGCTCGCCAAAACGGAAAATTCTTAGACTCGTTTCATAAATATTATATGAGAAAAACACTCATTCCATATCCCCTATATATCACTACCTTTTTGTTATGTTACTCTGTGGATGTTTGTATGTCTGTAAAAAGCGCAGATGTCTGTCAGCCTTATAGCTATATGTGTACAAATTCTGTACATTTAGCTGAAAAAAGATTCCCGTAATGCAATTAGGAATTTAACCAATTCAATCTAATTCAATTCTACAGTGGAACTACATCCAAGTTGACCTGTGGTGACGTCGATCTGAATGCAAACCTGTCTAAACTTATCGCACGTCGCCTCGCGAAGAGTGAAATGAAAGTGGCAATTTTTTATTACGTTTTTAAATGAGTTTACCCCATAAGACACCAAAAATTAACAAACATGCATTGTCTCGTGTTAATAAAGCATACATAACTCGAAATAGTAAGTTTTTATGTTATTAAAATAAAAAAAGGCCCTGTTTCTTTTTCTATTTCGTTTCGGTGATAAAACTGATAACGAAAGTACCACCCACCGTTGCTCATGTAAACAAAAACAAATTCGTACGCATGTACGGCTGCTTCTCAGTAAAATCGAGAAAAAATAATAGCGACTCTTAATAATCAGACGATCATGGTATAGACCCCGAAGCCATGTAAATTCATTTTCGTGGCTGGCTGAAGGAATATATGGCTGGCTAGCCAGCTCAGCTGGCTAAGTTTTTACTTTAACGGCTGGCGGCTCATGGCGACTCAGCTGAGAGGTGTAACAACATGGCAGAAAACCCACTGGATCGCTTTATTTTATTTATTTATTTCAATGGAGTTGTGTGTCTTGGCTCGTGATCCGTCGTAGAAAGCACAAAACGTGTACTTGTATCCCAGATTGGTAGAATGAAAGAAACCTAAAATGCATTAGAAAGGGAGATGTATATATCAAACGATGGTAGATTGACTGGAATTGGAGCGAGGGAATCGACACGTTGAGGCATTTTTCAAACGTTTAACCCTTTACCTAACGTAACGGCTAAAACCTGCCAGCGCTATACAATACACGAAAATCTCCATTCAGTCAGATTCACTTTTTAAAATATTTTCTTTTTTTTTTTTTGCTTCCAAAACATAGGTTGTGACCCCTCATTGTAACGAGCGCCTCGCGCTCGTCCCAATGAGGGGTCACAACCTATGTTTTGGAAGCAAAATATGAAAATTTTTAGTTATACGAGACATTTTGTTACGAGTGTCGTCTGCTACTAGCGTTGGGTAAAGGGGTAATTAGTGAAATGTTGACAATTTACACGGCTTAAGCCGGCGCAGATTTCGTGGCGGCTGATTTATAATACGGCTGGCTGAAGAAAAATGTGGCTCGCGGCGGCTGACATAAAATACGGGTGGCGACGGCGGCTCATGGCGACGGCTTCGGGGTCTATCATGGTATAAATAAAATATACCCAAAGTGGTGAAGTGGGGTTAACCGCGAGACGAAGGCTCGCGGTTAACACCACTTCACCACTCGTGGTGAACATTTGATACACCAAGCTACTATGGGTATATTCTATATGTACACATCTGTTGTATGGAATGCAGGTATTTGGACGTCGCTATGTAGAGGGTAAATGTGTTGGCCAAGGTCTCTGTTCTTTTGTATATTGCAGAGAAAAACTAGACAAACACAAGAGAAGCTAATCTCATTTTTTACAGTTAATCACTTGCTAATCCTGAATTAACAGACTAGTTCGTTGTGTGATGGATTCCCCCGTCATGATCAGTGCCAAGTTGAAATAGATTTATACAGAAGAGTAATTATCAACTTCCTCCGTTTTATATACTTTTCTGGAACAGTTATAGAAACTAAGAAAACAAAAAAGTTAATTGTACCTTAGATATATGCACAACAGACCTATGCTAGACAAACAATCTTTAGTGGGTCGCCAAACAGCTGTTTGCCCGGTTAAAGATTTTCTCGAATTATCCCAGTTTGTCCGACACAGAAAAAATACAATTCAGAACACCAAAGTACAATTTATGTTGAACTTTAATATCGCTACACACTGTACAGGCGCCGTGGACTGGTCATTTTCCAGGGGTGGGCAATATTTCTATGAACGCAATAATATTAGATTCCAAACACTAATTATAGGAATAATCAACCCGGTGCTTCATTTATTAAAATTTTGTTGCTGCAGCTTTTTATCACCTGGAAAACGGATGCGTCGACATCATTGCCCAACGTGGATTACAAGTCAACGGCTATTGTACTGTATCTTTAACCCTTTACCCAACGCAGACGATATCAAAATTTATTATTTTAAATATCATTTTTTTTAAATTTTTCAAAACATTTCAACAAAACCATATCATGTGACCCCTCGTTGGAACGAGCTCGACGAGCTCGTTCCAACGAGGGGTCACATGATATGGTTTTGTTGAAATATTTTGAAAAATAATATTTTTTCAACTGCTGAATTTGCATATTACGCGGGCTGATGCGGGCGATTCGTTGGGTAAAGGGTTATATTTATTTATTTATTTATTTATTTATTTATCTATTTATTGGTGTTTAAGGTCACATATTTCTGCACAATGGCTAATCATGACCACGACAGTTTTATGGGTGGAGGAAGCCGGAGTACCCGGAGAGAACCACCGAGTAACGGCGAGCAACTATCAGCTCCCCAACATACTAACTCCACACAAGCAGGGTTAGAATTGGTTGAAGACAGGTGCACCATCGACGTGCAGTACGCCTTAGTGCACAGCGTCACCGTGCCCCCCACATGGGCAATGGGGGTGAAGTGTCTTGCCCAAGGACACAACGCGGTTGCCGCAGGTGGGATTCGAACCGAGGACGTCTCGGCTTACAGCTTCCACCTCTACCTACTGAGCCACCGCGCCCCCTGGGTAAAGGGTTAAAACATGAAAAGCTACGAAGAGGTTAGAACAATTATCAATGCAAATATTCTCTGGCGATTAGCAAACTCAGCCCCCATGCTATTGAGCCAGTCTAATTAAAGTTTTCAAGAGTTCCTTTCAACCAACCCCCTCTCCCACCCACCCACCCGCCCACCCACCGACATACCCCCACACAGAGAGACAACATACTCTGCAACAATGTTTCCGTGAAAGATGTTACGAAGAAGAATGCAATTAAAGACTCGGACAGCTGCTGCCACTAAGGTGCTTCCTCAAGAACTTCAATGCCCACAAAGCCAGTAAAATAATATTGTGTTATTCGCGTAGAATCATGAAATATATGTTTCGTTGCAGTTCAAGAATACTGAAATCAGAGAGCAATGGCTTCCAACTCAGTAGTGTTTCTCTCCAAAACGAGTTTCCCAAACCTCTGCAGAGTGACATTTTGTCCTTGGACAAATTTGTCATGGTTACTTTGGTATTCCACCGCATTATTCGACATTGTAACCAAGAGGGATTAGATATCAAAATCCTCATCATTTCACACAAACTTGGCAGAGATATCCCCCCCCCCCCCCCCCCCCCCCCCCCACACACACCTCACAGCCTTTTTTCCAAGTATCGTAACCCTGAGTTGAAATTAATGTCCTTCAGCTGGAAAAACAATGCAAGAGCACCATTGAAGATATGCCATTTTCATGACCACTCAAGACTCCGAGACAAGCTTGTATCAGCTCGCTCGTTATTTCGATTAACCGGACAGAAAAGGAAACTTACTGGGTATGGTAACGCCACCTTCCGCCCTCCCCCTTTGTGGCAATGAAGCAAAAAAATGTGTATATTTTATACAGTCTATTTGAATGACTTATGTTATATTATACTGTTTGTATATATTTTCAGAGAATATCTGGTCCACGTTCACCAGATAAGCAGGCAAATCTATTTATCTGTTACTTCATAGCACTACATTCAACGCTCACAAAACGTCCCATGTATATCAGCAGCCGGTGTTTTGCGTTCCGTGGCTTGAACTATTGTGCTATAATACTGCGAAATTCGGCGTTTCTTTTATAAAAAAAGCACAGTCGCCATGGGCTGGTCGTAACCCACGCGCTGGCAGTAATATCCAAGCGTGCGTTTACCAGGTAATACAAATCACCATCAGCAAAATTTTAATTATTGAAGTACCGGGTTGCACCCGGTGCTTCATTAATACAAATTTGTGATGATTATTCCTATAATTAGTGTTTGGAATATATTATTGCGTTGTGGAAATATTGCCCACCCGTGGAAAATGACCAGTCCAAGGCAGCCGTACTGTATAGCCTATACCATAATAAACCAAAGTAATGTTCCAAAATACCATTGTAAACCAATGCCATGATTTACTTCGGTACTTTTTGTTCAAATAATACCAAGGGGTGTAGCCAGAATTTTTCATAGTGGGTAATAATTGGGATTTAATGGACCTTGGATGACAGAAATTCCCCCGCGACAGCAACTGGAAAAAGTTGGAGAGAGCACGAGAGAGATGTCCCCTCTTTTTGATGGGACACCAGGAGACCTACCCCAGGAAATGTTTTGAAATTTCAAACCCATAAGACTGAATCTGCAGCCCCAAAGCTCATTTTAGAAAATGTTGTTGGAATATCGCGCCAAATATTCATATTACGGCCTTTACGACCCTGTTTGGACTAATGTTTACCGTGAGTGGACCTTTTTGACATTTAACTGTTTTTTTTCTTGGAGGGGAGGAGGGGGGGGGGGGGCACATTACCGCTATTACCATCCCCGGCTACACCTTTGAATACAGAAGATTTAATTTTAATTTCTAACTTTTAGAGGATTATTACCACCGTTTCTTCTTTAGCAAGGGCAATGATCCACCACTACGACTGAGCGTCTTGACGTCGTCAAACGTTAGGCATGTACGGTATAGTCGCCGTGAATTGGTAGTAATCCATACGTGGGCAGTGATCTCCACGCATGCGTTTACCAGGAAATAAAAATCATCATCAGCAACATTTTAATTAATGAAGCACCGGGTTGTACTCGGTGCTTCATTAATTAATTTTTTGATCTTTATTCCGGTAATTAGTGTCGGAGTCTAATATTATTGCGTCCGTGGATATATTGCCCACCCGTGGAAAGTAACCACCTGTTTTGAACGACCTTAAAACAGGCAAACGTTCATCCATGCGGTTACACGTGATTGAACAAAGGGAATGTTAGTTCTGCGGTATTGTTTTCAAGTGCACCTCTTCATGTTCTTTGTTTGGGTTCGCTTTTTCGATTACAGTTTGGAATGCGATAGCGCTGGACGTTATTTTTAGTTTAAATACTTCATTATTTTCACGAGTGTTGCCAAAGTGGAAACATGAGTTGAGAATATAAGAGAATTAATAGCGGCTTTAAAAACTGATACGAATGATTGGTTTATTCTTCCTCATTAGAAAACCGCAGAAAGAATTTCAATACTGCCAGTAGGATTGAGAGGAAGTGGAGGGGTTGGGGGAGTAGAGGTGACGAAAGATCAACCAAAAATGTGTATTCGAATATGTGGATTGCAACTTTTAACCCTTTACCCAACGAATCGCCCGCATCCGCCCGCGTAATATGCAAATTCAGCAGAAGAAAAAATATTATTTTCCGAAAAATTTCAAGACAACCATATCATGTGGCCCTTCTTTGGAACGAGCTCCTCGAGCTCGTTCCAAAGAGGGGTCACATGATATGATTTTCGTGAAATTTTTTGAAAAAAATTAAAAAATGATATTTAAAATAATAAATTTTGAAATCGTCTGCGTTGGATAAAGAGTTAACTTAGTCTTCTTTATTTCTCAAGAGTTGGGGAGAAAGGTCTACAATCTATTGACGACACTTCTTGGCTCAAAGTGAAGATTACGTGGGTGATCAAGGTAGCTGCCACTGCGTGGCATCGCTCTTGTATTTACAGCAGAACTCCAACAATTGACGCGTGTTCCGTCACCACGTAAACGTTTTCGATCGAGATTGGATTACGTCACCTCCAGCATAAGAGAGAGGAACGATGGAACTCACACGACTGCAACTGTTTTGATCAGTAGGCGGTGGCCTAAATTCTGGTAGTAGGGGTTGTGGGGTGTCACACATTCAAAAAGTCTTCGTTTTTTCCGACAGTAATCGGGCAGAGAACACTGTAAGAAATTACTGTTAAATTTACCGTAATCTACCAGCAACCAGCTGAAGTTCCTCTCATCGTAAATTTTACGGTAACTAACGTTTCTACTCAAAGCGTCATCTCGGAAACAGAAAAGTATTCATGTTTAGTGGGGCTTGTCTTTTCAGTACGAAGGCATGCAATTCTTTAATTACTACTTTTGTGTAAGAGCGTCGGCCAGGCCGACTTGTCCGGGAAGAATCCATTCTTAAGGTGGACCAATTAATATTTCTAACCTGCAGGCAATGGGCTTCAGGTTAAAAATATTAATTGGTCTACTTTTGATGATGATTGAACAAGTCTGATGTTGTGAACTGTGACGCTATATATGCATATCAAATCCTTGGTTCTGCTTCTCCATCGTACAAAATGTAATCATTGTAAAAATACAGAGTTTTACCGTTAAATTTTACGGTAGTATACCAACAGCTAGTTGCCAGGACTTTACAGTATTTTCAATAGTAATTTTTACATTGTACTGTTACCCCAGAGATAGTTTATATGTTCAAAGACCCCGGCATATACCCAAACTGTAACAGGTGGCTTGCTAGTTTGGTGATATGCGAGTCTATAAAGTAACCGTGGCAACCTTGCAGTATATCACGGCCTTTCCCGCGATATTGCGGATTGTCGTAGCTGATTACAGTGATTGTCGAGTTCTTGGTAGAATTGCGTGCCGAGAATGATAGGTATGTGTACATAAGAACTGTCATGCAAACTGATGTATGGTCGGTCAAACATGGGCCACACCTCCTTCTCTGACACCTGAAGATAATTACGGACCTGTTTGGAGAATGCATTTTTTGAAAATTGTTCGAGTTTGCTTGTTGTATTGACAGACCTCACGTTTATCGGAGCGAATGCTGGAATGTAAGTTCTCTTACTTTTTAATGTAATTTGGCTTCCATATTGTTGAGAAAAGACACAGAGTAAGGCTTAAAAAGTTAAAAATATGTTTCTCAGGCCCTCCCGCATGGTCCTTTTGGCTGCCGCATGCTTTCTTTTTATAACCAATGCAAACTTAAAAAAATAAAAATAATTTACCCCAGTTAATAAAATTTATAAATTTGCCCCTTGAGTGCGAGAAGGCTTTGCAAAGCTTTGGCATTGCAAAGCCTTCTTGCACCCAAGGGACGAAATACACCACTACCAATGCTATTCTGCAGATAATGAGACTGAAGCCGAAAACATAAAACAAACCAATAACATGAACGTTTGATGGCAAAGAAATAATTACGAAAATAAAGAATAAAATAAAAAAACGCCCGCCCGCATACAATTTTACAAAAAATTGCCTGAGAAACAGAAGATCTACTTTATGAAGCCTAATCTTTTGCTGTGATACTCATCTCTAGCTAGACAGTCCTCGTCTCAGCTCTTATTTTTCTAGAAATTTAAAGACCGAAGACAGACACTCAAATGCTAGTTATTAAGGTGGAACGTTAAGTGAAAATGTAGATACTGTTACAAATGATATCGCGGGTTTCCTGTAACTCCTGGTTCCGCTTTTCCTAGAAGGGGTGTCGAAACACTACGTTATGTGTATGTACGTGGGGAGGGGAGGGTGTGTGTTTAAGGTACAAAAATACACACGGGCACAGACTTTTGCAGCTGAAACGATTTTTTCTTGAATGTGCCGAAATATTGTTTTCTTAAAAATATATTGATATCGTTGGCTAAAGCAGTACATATTTATTAAGTCGGACAGATCAATTCGTATTTTCACACAAGGCTTCAGATTATAAAAATGAATTGTCCATCCTATCTATTTAGTGTGTATGTAGTACGTATTAATGGCAAGGGTGGATGGTCCAAATGAGGAAACTAATAGAGCACTACTCATTGGAGATCTCGGACCTAGACGTTGGGGCAAACCAGGGTAAAAAACCGTCAAAGAAAGGGTCATGGAGGATGGTAACCTTAATTAGCGAGAGGGGGTCAAATCAAAGAGGTCTTTGGGTGGCCTGCTTGATAAAGAGAAGGCTGGTTTTGAATAGTACCTTGATGGCACCTTTGGGGGTCACTGATGTTCAAGCCGAGGTCGCGGTCCCTGGAGCTGAGGAGAAAAATTGGGAAAAACAGTGAAAAGAAGTGCCAGATATGTAATTTGGGCGTGGTGGAGACTCTGGAACACTTTCATCTAGAATGCCCCAAAAACCAGTCTAAAAGAATAAGATTTACTGGGAGTATACGTGGGAAGTGGGATGGGAGAATGAATGACATGTGGTTAGTGAATGACTCAAAGGAGAGGGTTAATATGCTAATCGGAGAGATTGGGAAGAATGGGGCAACGGATGTCATCAAGCAGTTCGTCTCCGAGTGTTGGAAGGAGAGAAGAAGCGTGGGAATAGGGAGGCATTTGGGAGTACAGGGTTAACCAAGGCCTTCTCATCCGAGAACCGCGACAAATCAGCGTCCGGCCAAAGTGTTATTATTATTATTATTATTATTATTATTATTATTATTATTATTATTATTATTATTATTATTATGGGAATAACGAAAGAGGTATAATTCTTCAAAAGGTTTAAATGGGGTTGAGATCTCCAGCTTTTCGTCTCTTTTCACCTAGTTCTAGCTTCTAACATTATATGTGATTTTCGAACACTGTTCGAGTTTGCCTGTTATATGGAAATACCTGGTTTTATTTATATAATTATTAATTGGAGTATAGCGACACTTTCGACAGCCAGGGTCACCTCGTGTCGGACAGTTTGATGAGTGGAGGAAGCAGGAGTACCCGGAAAAGAACCGCCGAGCAACGGCGAGCAACTGTCAGACTCCCCAACGCACCAACTCCACACAAGCAAGGTTAGCATTGGTTCAAGACAGGTGCACCATTGACGTGCAGTACGCCTTAGTTCACAGTCCCACCGTGTCCCCACGTGGGCAGTCGGGATTAAGTGCCTTGCCCAAGGACCCCTGCAGTTACCCATGGCGGGGATTGAGCCGTGGACCTCTCGGTTTGAAGTTTCATTGCCGTAACCACTGAGCCACCGCGATCCCGGAAATACCCGTTGTTTGTTGAGCAAAATCCAATCATAAAAGATCTTCTTAATTTTTTATGAGTTTATTTTAATTGTATCAGCATTAAATATTCAAAATACACTAACGTTCCTGCACGAAATCATTATTAAACCATTCTTTCTCCAATAATAGAATTCCCATCTAAGTAATTTAAAGTTGCTAGATTTTGAAATACACAGTACGTGGAGAGTGGATTGTAACTAAATCACTCGTAGAGTGGAGTTATCACCCAAAGTATCACTTTCAAATTCTGTACATATGAACAAAAAACATAAGCAATGTTTCAGTCAATGGACCTCCGGGTTTAACCCGGAGGTCCATTGGCTGGAACTTTGCTTGTGATGGTTATGCTTTGCAACAAATTTGCAATTATCGCTCGGGAGGAATCTCCTCTCTGTGGGTGATTAAGTGATAATACACTCTCCACGTACTGTATGTGGTACCTTGCTATACACAAAAGCTTAAATTTAATATTATGCATTGGTAATACTACATTAAAGTATTATAGCAAACACTGCAGTCAATAGACAATACTATTGTGTGATAAAGGAGAGGGTAGCTCCTTCTCAGCCTCGCTCATCCATTTCAAATCAACTCTGCTGAAGTGATAGCGAGTGACAGGATGACTTGACCAAAAATACGTCTAGTCATCTTTCATGTATATCTGCATTTTTAATCTAATCCCCAGCGCGTCAGGGACAAATCTTTCCAAAAATAATAGCAGTACAACATAAAAGCTGTAAAATGCGAAATTAATTGTATCTGCACCGACCTGTAATACTGATGGGGAGACCCAAGATTACAGAAGAATGTTGCGAACGACACCATTCTACCATTCCTCAATCAATCAATGCAGTGAGAGCTTGTACAGCTAAGGTCAAAATGAAAACCCACAAACTATGAAAAAGATGCTGAAGAAGTGACTGATCAAAATTTGAGTTTAATCCCGGGAACTGAGTTCCCGGTTGCGAAAGCTGGTCACGATACCCGGGAAATCTACAGCACAGAACCGGGAATCATGAATGGTACTGTTTCTGTGTTTTCTAAATTGAAAAATTGCACAAACGTAACTTTGGAAGATTTCGTCAGCCCTTCTCTACGCCTGAAACTTTTACAACCCTGCTTCCCGGAGAACCTTTTTCACCAAATCAATGAAGCTCTCAGTTAGTTCCGGAGGACTCCCCTCTTCAACAGCAAGATCTTCACTCGCTTCAACGTTCAAACGTGTTTCATTTTCAGAATAACTAGGGTCACTTACTATTCACTACCTACTTCAGCATCAACTCCTTTTTCACTGCTGTCACCAGTCTCCTCTGCTTTCAGCAGAGGAGACTGGTGACGGCAGTGAAGAAGGAGTTGTAGCCAAGGTGTAGTGGTGATAAAACTAGAGATTCGGAAAATGAAGACGAGTTGGAAGCGAGTTTGGATTTTCACACTTCTCTTAGGAAAAGAGCTCTTCTGTATGGAGATGGCAGATAAAATATATTCATTTTAACGAACATAAATGTGTCTTGTTACTCTCGTAAAATTACTTGCTGTTATCCGGGGCATTTCCCGGTTCCCGGTTCTGAGTGTAATTTCATTCCCGCTCCCGTTATTACAGGAAACCGGGAATATACTAAACCCTTATCAAAATGCACATCAACAAACATTTTGATGGTGTCATTTGTGTGCGAAGGTATTATCTAAAATTTGAAACCCTTACACACTAAAAACTAAAGTGTTAAAACTGACACTTTCAGGGTGTTAAACCTATTCTAACTCTTGGGGTTTGATTTTAACACTCAAAGTGCAATGCTTTAAGCACTTAGACATTACAATCGTCAGACAACTGAAACTTGAATGGATGGCACTTCCCATGTGTCTAGCATTGGCGGTTCTTCCAGAATCGTCCATAATTTGATTTGCGCTTGGTGGGTACATAATTAAAAGGACACAACGCAGATGACGCAGATCAGGCTCGGGAGTTCGAGCCTGATCCGCGTCATCTGCTTTGTTTCCTTTTAAGTGTCGCGACATTACACTTGTCAAGTGGTTATTATTGTAACACCTGTCAAGTTCTGGGATATCTACACTTGAACAAAGTGCTAGTTCAGGACTTGGTAAGTGTTAAATACAGCACTTCAAGTGTAGTTTTTAACACTTTAGTTTTTAGCGTGTATGCACATCTACGGAAATTACCTGAACATATGAACACACTTTCAATGTTTTGAATTACCCCCCCCCCCCCCCCCCCCCCCACCCCAGGAGCCTTTCGCAGGAAACTGATTCTCAAATGACAACAAAAGGCTGCCACATGGTGCCGAATCAAAAAATCCGAAAAGTTAATAAACATCTAGAGACCCTACCTGAACATATGAACACACCTTCAACATTTCAAATTAAAATCTCTTGGAGCCTTTTTGCCACAAACCGTTTGTCTAACGTTAAAAGTGGCACGACGGGAGCCATATGGGGGGGGGGGGGGGGGGGGGGGGGAGGCGGATAAAAAATGCTAAACTTTTATGCACATCAAGAGAACCTACCTGAATATTTGAACACACTTCAAGCGTTTCGATTTAAACACCCTAGGAGCCTTTTGCCGGAAACTGATTGTTTTCTAACGACAATAGTGGTACTACGGGTGCCACATGCGACCGAATAAAAAATCTGAAACCTTTATGCACATCTACAGATGCTGCCTGAACACCTCAGCATAGTTTGAATGTTTCGCATTACATACTCTTGGCTTGGTGATATGAAGTTTGGACGTACGGACGGGACGGACGGAGAAGGGACAGACGGAAATCTTCACAATATCCCCGCATGTTTGAAAAAATGCGGGGATAAAAACTGCAGGGGCATGTGTGACAAAGGGTCTGTACAGTGGCATAAATTCCTACGTGGACATATTGGGTGCTCTCTCTTTCCAATTATTTTGGTTCTGTCCCTGATAAGCCACAAGGGAGCACGGTGGCTCAGTGGTCACGGCGTTGGACTTCAAAACGAAAGGTACTCTGTTCAAACCCCGCCAAGTATAAATGCGTTGTGTCCTTGGGTAAGGCACGTCATCCCAATCGCTCGTGTAGGGGTACGGTGGCGCTATATTCTAATGCACACCTCCCGTCGATGGTGCACTTGTCTTCAACCAGTGCTAACCCTGCTTGTGTGGAGTTAGTACGTTGAGGAGTATGACAGTTGCTCGCCGGAGTTCTGCGCACTCGTAAACCTGACCGACGCGAGGTGATCCTGGCTGTTGAAAGTGTCGTTAAACCACAATAAATAAATAAATAACACCCGAGCCAAAAGCCAGTATGAGATGATTAAATCGAGGATCTCGAACGAGTTTCCAGTCTATATCGAAATTTACAAAACGAAGTCAGTAATTTACTGGACGAGTTTTGTAAATTTCGATACAAAAATATTATCATGTTAATGTGCATGTCCTGCGATTTGTATCAGATTCGAGGTGGTGTCCAGAATGGGATCTCAACGAGCCGGCTTTGCCAGCGAGTTGTGATCCCATTTTTGGACACCACCGAGAATCTGATGCAAATCACAGGACATGCCCATTATCATGATAACTCATTTATCTAACAATTCTGTCACATAAACAGATTAAATCTTAACCCTTTTACCCAACGTAACGGCCAAAACCGGCCAACGCTATTCTCAAAAATCGCCAGTTAATTTTCATTATTTTTTCATTTTTAGTCTCAAAAACATAGGTTATGACCCCTCGTTGGAACGAGCTCGTCGAGCTCGTTCCAACGAGTGGTCCTAACCTATGTTTTTGAGACAAAACATGAAAACAATTAGTTATTCAAGAATTTGTTTTGTAAGTGTCGTCTGCTTTTCATGTTAGGTAAAGGGTTAAATTATTTTTAAACATTTTTGGGACATAATGTTCGGTCGATCACTGAAAAGCACATAGAATGTATCCATGCGTCTGTTATGATAGCCCGTAGCGCTACCGGAAACGAGTCGTCTATATGATACGGAATCAGAATGAGTCGTCTGTATGATACGGAATCGGAACACATTATGTGATACTCACCGTTTCTCGCGGTTTTCAAGCCAAAATCTATATGATTGTTAGATAAAAACTGGGACGAGTTGGAGACGTGCTTGTTCCAATGACTGGTCATAACCTATGTTTTGAGGCAAAAATTTAAAATAAATTTAATGATTTTTGTGAATAGGAATAGCGTAGGCCGGTTAGGGTCGTTACGTTAGGAAAAGAATTTAAATGCTACGAAACCATTTCAGACCATTTATAGCCATAATTAGAAAACAAAATTCTGAAAAGTATAATTGTAAAAGTTTTATATTATTACCACCTCCCTGATCCTCCCCGGATTTTAGTTCACACACTAGATGACATTGTAACTAATCCTGGCTGTAGTCTGTACAGTTTCTCTGGGTTTTTCAGTTATTACCTGGATGGGGCCTCCACTTCGCCAGGTTTTCTAAAGGCAGCCCGCTCTTCGTGTACATGTATTATGTAGCTCTTCGAATCCTGGTGGTATCTTCCACGTCAGTTCAATGGGAGCAATTGGAAGAGTTCATATTTATTATTTGGGGTAGATCATTTAATATTTTTCAACGTGCAGCCTTGGTGTTGAAAATATTGATTTGTCTACCCCACACTTTAAAGTAGCAGGCATCCTACTTAGTGAAAGTAGGCGGTATCATGTTCCTGGGCCGGAAAAGCAACCTCTGTGGTTCGAAGGGTTAAAACCAAGGGATGGGTATTACTGAATGCATTAATTAGAATAAAGTCTTGGGTATGCAGGTACTTAAAAGATTCTGTTTCCCTTGACGTAATGAACACGGGTATATAGCGACGGCTTGTTAATAATTAACGAAAAATCGATACAAGTTGATATATTAGAAAAATAATCCGACACAAGTCTGCGTATCTCATGCAGTTAATTATTTAATCATTTTTCAAAGATATTACCGTGAAACACGATAGATATAATGGAATTTGTCGGGTGTTAGCTGATGGAGCGCTATAATCAAATGTTGCTGGGCTGTTTGTTACTTGAGTCATTCAACTGTGAGTTCAGACCTTCTCGGTGGATGCATGAGGTCTGGACGGGATGGGTGGTCTGAGGCTCCCGAATGGAAGTAAAAAAAACCCAAAACACAAAGCAATCTATTGGTGGTGTGGTGGCGGGGGTGGGGGTGGTTCTGGAGATTCTTTCGAATGGACAAAATAAAACACATTTCCAGCGTCCGGGAGATATTTAAAAATACAAAATAGCTTCTTGACTCTATACAGTACCCCAATGCGTGCACAATAGGCTAATCTGGTTTATTTGCAGGGGTTAAACGACCCATCAAGGCCATATTGTGTCGCACACTTTTACGGGTAGAGGAAGCATAATTCCCCGGAGAAATCCACAGATCAACGACGAGTACCCGTGGCACCCTCCGAACTAATTCTCTAGCTGAGTTGTCAGGTAACAACATGTGACCTTAAACACCAATAAATACTAGGTAACAACTATGATCAGCGTTGGTTGACGGGAGTCAATTCACGCGTGCAACTCCTCCCGTCGCTGATGTTTGAATATGTGGCAGTTCTTACGCTGTGCCTGCAGTCACAGCGTAAGAACTTTAACATCATCAAACGTTGTGGTGTTTAGCGGAATCTTAACATGCAAACTACTAAGACCGTATAAGGGGGCGCGGCGGCGTTGTGGTAACCGGTTCTCGTCAGATCACCGAAGTTAAGCAACGTCGAGCCCGGTTAGTCCTCGGATGGGTGACCGTCTGAGCGATCGATTCGGACTTCCGCGTTGTGTCCTTGGGCAAGGCACTTAATCCCGATTGTCCACATGGGGGCACGATGACGCCGTGTACTAGGGGGTAGTGCACGTCGATGGATCGCATGTCTTCACCCAATCTAACCCTGCCAGTGTTGCAGTGCGGAGTTACGATGTTGGGGAGCTGGCAGCTGCTCGTCGTTGCTCGGTGGTTTTCTCCGGGTACTCCAGCTTCCTTCACCCGTAAAACTGTTACGGTCATGATTAGCCATTGTGCATAAGTATGTGATATTAAACATCAATAAATAAATAAGACCGTATAAACTTTCGAATATTGACATTCGTTATTTTGTAAATAATCATAAAAAATTATGATATGAATATTCGATTTGCATTTCCGTGAAATTTTGTGTACATCATCATATTCGTTTTTCGTACACGCTTAGAATTTGGGGTTCTTTGAGGTACCATGTGGAACTGAAGGTCCAGGTTCTATAAAGAACTGCTGGTTCAAGACAGGTTCCACTGACAATCCCTTCGTTCTATACGGGTTCTTCGTTATCTTTCTGGTTCTTAAATAACACAAGTATTGATCAGAAGGTGGGGCACAATTAACATAACGGCTCCAAAATGACCCAAGACTGCCAGCCTATTTGTCGGATCAAATATTTGTGTGTTCCAAATCATTGCTAGATCATTTTGTAGCTGTTTTGCGATACGATCAAGAGAATTATCTACCATTTACCTAAAAACGTTATCGCAAACCACAGTATCAGTAGCGATAAAAATTCGGCGATAAAAGATCTTGTATCACCTGTGCAGTAGAACTAAAAGTTACATGACGTCGCGAGAAACGAACGCACAAGCGCCTCACGGGCTATTTCAGTGGTACTGGCAAGTCATTTCCTTTAAGAACTTGTAAGGCTTGCAATAAGCGATGCATCTAGTTTGCCTCAACATACATTTCATGTTGCACGATACAGTGCATAAACAAACCACCATGCAAAATACCAAAAGAAAAGGGTGAAGCTGAATCGCAGAAATTAAAAGTTACAAGCGAGAAGATTTTGAAACATGACGTCAGTCTCATTGTGGTTTGCATACTTTTCAAATACGAATGAAGTGACGCCATATATTTGCAGCGATTCTTGCGCACTATAAAAAAAATAATTCCCTGGTTGTTTTCGCAAACCGCCCACCTATCCCTTATGTGACCTCACGAATTGAATTGAATTTGTCTTGAAATATCATTGCCCGGTGGAACAAGAAAACTTGGTCGGGTTTGATTATTTTTCATCACCATGTACAATTTCCTTCATGATGAAGGAATTTCCTCACGTGCCGTTGAGTTGGGAGAATTGAAAATGGAGTCCCATTATTTTGTTCAGTTGAGTGCGGCTTTTTCTTTGTTAACTCTTTCAACACGAGAGGCCGTTTCCCGGTCCAGGAACACGATACGTCATAATTTCATTAAGTAGGATGTCTACTAAGTGAACGTGTGTGGTAGAACAATTAATATTTTCAACGTGCAGCCTGAAGGCTGTACGTTGAAAATATTAATTGCTCTACCCCCAAATAATGGATATGGACTTATACAATTTCTGCCATTTAACTCGTATGGGAAATACCACTAGTGTTGAAAGGGTTAACGGCTATTTTTGGGAAGTCATTGTTATGAGTTTTGGTTACTGAAGGGTAGATTGCTCATTGTGCTTGTATAAATCTTTTATAGAGACTCGACTCATTTTGGGAAGGCATAGCTACTCGTCGCGCAAGAGCGACGAGGAGTTATGCGTCCCCAAAAACGAGTCGAGTTGCGATATAAAATTCTGTACAGGCACAATGTGCCCATAACACATATATATGTACGCATCGACGGGGAAAATTGATAGGTTTGTATGGATACTACCACTTGAACATTTGTAGAATTTGAATGAATTTACAGTCCTCGTAAAATAATTGTTGGCCACAACATCGAATTTTCTTTTCACGTGATGTCAACACAAATGGACGTACCGCGTACGATCGTAACCAATCCGTGAGAATGCTCATTTATGCCTATTTGCAAACATTTCCTGTGGTAGGCTATTGTAACCCACATCCCATTTCATCCACGCCCCTGTTTGTACATCCGGCTCTCATCTTACCCCTATCCATTTCTCCTTCCGGCATCCCATTCACGAGAAGAATCAGAAGCGTTGAAGGTGAAAAAAAAATAATGTAATTATTCGGATTGATCACGAAACATTTTTGGAACTTCAAGCCTTTACCTAACCTGAAAAGCAGACGACACTTGCAAAAAAAATTCTTGAATGACTAATTTTTTTCATTTTTTTGTTTCAAAAACATGGGTTATGACCCCTCGTTGGAACGAGCTCGACGAGCTCGTTCCAACGAGGGGTCATAACCTATGTTTTTGAGACAAAAAAATGAAAATATTTTGAAAATTAATTGGCGATATTTGAGAATAAGGCTGGCCGGTTTTGGCCGTTACGATTGGTAAAGGGTTAACAGATGATTATCAGCACTAAGTGTTTCAATTGTCGATTTATTTTTTTGTATGTATACACGTGCAACGTCTAATAAAATATAGTGTGTTTCTCATAGAAAAAAATTGTGGCAAAATTCGATTCTGTGTTTTATTATTTTTGGTACTTTCAGCTGGTTAATTTATCTATAAAAATTGTGTTTTTTCTGGTTTTTAGTTCAGATGCTTGACAAGATTGGACAACATTGGAAATATCTCCCCTTTCCTATCCGAAAGTTCCAAAAACGGTGTAAAGTGCAGGAATTTTTAATTGAGAATTTTGTGACAAAAATTGCGTGCATTTCTCAAAAAAAATATTTCTTCTTTTTGAGGTATCCTATAACTGCAATGGAGTTTTCCTTCACAGTTCATGATGTCGTATTAAATATACTCTTTCTAGAATAAACAAAACATTTATTACTTAATAAATAGAATTCAGTCCTGGTCATTTCTTGTGAAAAGTGGGGAGTGTAAAATATTGACAAACGGTCTTTATAAGTTGACAACCATAAACAATTTGAGGCCAATACTAATGATAATACATTTCCTTCAAACTGGGAGGGTGATTGGGAGGGGGAGGGTGGCCATACTGATAGAATTGTGGTTCTTTGCCTTTTAAATTGGGTTCTTAATTGTTTCCATCTGGTTCCAAAATGAGTTATTGTTGAGTTCTACCGAGAACCAAAAATCAGGCGGATTTCAAATTGAACTAAGTTATCAGGTTGGTACTTTGTTTGGTTCAATTTTGGTTCTTATTTGGTTCCACAATTGAGCCACCGGGTTTTTGACTCGGTTCTCTCTGGGTTCCCGTTTGGTTCGATATATAACCATTTTGGCTCTTCGTTTTGAATCTACTGTGGTTCTTGACAAGTTGAAGAACCGCGGTTAGGTTCTATATGGAACCTACATTTATTAGAATGTAGACATCAAACTATACTTTAACCCTTTACCCCAACGAATCGCCCGCATCCGCCCGCGTAATATGCAAATTCAGCAGCTGAAAAAATATTATATTTCGAAAAATTTCAACAAAACCATATCATGTGACCCCTCTTTGGAACGAGCTCGTCGAGCTCGTTCCAAAGAGGGGTCACATGATATGGTTTTGTTGATATTTTTTGAAAAAAATTAAGAAATGATATTTAAAATAATAAATTTTGAAATCGTCTGCGTTGGGTAAAGGGTTAAAAAAGCAACAAGTGAGAATCTGTTGAGCATTGTCTGTTTCCCCAAATGAACAAATGCTCCCACCAATTAAGATGGCAAAGCTGGAAAAAGGCTTTCCTTGTGATTATTGAGCGATCCAGCCAGGGACGTGGCGACAGGGGTGGTGTGAGTGTATGGGGGGGGGGGGGGGTCACTCCCCCACCCCAATCCTGGCCAAAATTTCCTATAGTTGGAAATTCGAAGGGAAGGTCATGAGTAGTTGGAAATTCCATCTATCTGGATTTTAGAGCTTCTTTGATGATGCTGATGTCTCGTTTACTTCCCAAAATACCAACTCGGTTTCAAATCGGCAAACATTCCAACCGTTACTATTTACAACTACAGTGTACGCAATATCGCGCTTCATAAGTATGCATGATATTAATCGGTACGAGATTTCTATAGTACGTTTACTTATAGTAATAAAAAAAAATCCTCGAAATGCACTTCAAGAAAATCACATAACGGAAAATCGTTTTCCTGAGTTAATTCCATCATTCACAGTTACAAAATGATGAAACATCGAAAATTGATCATTCCTGCATAAGATCTGATTTAATGTTAACAGTGTGAATTTCTCAAAGTTCTCAGCTTCAATTCCTAGAAAAATACCAGATAATAATAACCTGATAATTCTGTCATAAATGTGTTGGCATTTGAGATACTGGAATCAATTTTATGGCTTCAATTTCGAAATTTTTCTCGGTAGTGAATTTCCAACTAAGGGAGGGACCGGGAGGGGGTCCCCTCCCGGTCCCTACCTCTAGCTGGAAATTCAGTACCCTACACCCCCTCCCCCTCCTCCCAATCGGAAACATCTAGCCACGTCCCTGGATCCAGCAATATAGTTGTTTTGAGATAAGTGCTATGAAACGTAACAATTCGCACCTCTCAAGACCAACACCAACAACAATTGTTCACGAGGAGTACTACTTGTCAGATTTCGTTACTGTGTTAAGTATTTTGCTCGATTCCAGATATAACCCCCATAGTTTTTTATACCCCAACCTGCTAGCTATATGATATCTCTTTACAGGTAGTAGAAAGAAATTGATTGTTGTAATAAAGAGCTAATGTTCAAGTCGTTAGTACGATGGATGGTTTTGTTAATTTAGCTTGATGGGAAGGTGCGCAACCTTAGATTCAATTCTCAGACATTTGATGGCCCAGAAGTTGTATTACGTTGTCTGGCAAGATCGTAGCATGATGGAGGATATCAGTAAATTTTTCTACATATTAATAACATTTATTTCAAACTCACGTGTTCACCAGGCATTAGAAAAGGCAACGCATGGCATACTCAAGATAGTTTAACTAGTTTTTCGCGGACTTATATGTTATACATACACACATTGACAATACAATTGAAGTTAAAAATATCTTTTGTGCTTTTTCACGTTTTTTCTTCTATTTATAAATTATATCTCGCGTGATTTTTCCTTCCTCTTCCTCTGATTGACTGAAAAAGTATAATACTATTTCCGATAGTTTTAACCTTTTTTATTAGGGTTTAACGACACATTAACAACCAGGGTCATATCATGTCGGTGACAGTTTTACGGATGGAGGAAGCCGGAGTACCCGGAGAACCAACGAGCAACGACGAGCAGCTGTCAGCTCTCCAACATCGTAACTCTAAACTCTGCACAGCGGCACAGGCAGGGTTAGATTGGTTGAAGACAAGCGCACCATCGACGTGCGGTACGCCTTAGTACCCAGCGTCATCGTGCCCCCCCCCCCCCCCCATGCAGGCAATCGGGGTCAAGTGCCTTGCCCAAGGACACAACGCGGGGGCACGAATCAGTCGCTGAAATGGTCACCAATCCAACTACTAACCACGCTCGACGTTGCTTAACTTCGGTGATCTGACGAGAACCGGTTACCGCGACGCCACCGCGCCCCCTTTTAACCTATCAAGCTTCTAATATAATCGTGCTCTTTTCCCATGCACTGTATACTTTCAAAAAAGTAGCCGCGGGATATTCTCGGACGATCGGGTGACGTAACACAGCGTGTGTGTGCTCCCTTATCCCTTTACCCAACGCAGACGATATCAATATTTATTATTCCAAATATTATTTTTCCAAATTTTCTAAAAAATAATTTCTAACGAAACCATACCATATCATCCAAATTTTCAAAAAAATAATTTCTAACGAAACCATACCATATCATCCAAATTTTCTAAAAAATAATTTCAACGAAACCATATCATGTGACCCTTCATTGAAACGAACTCGATGAGCTCGTTCCAATGAGGGGTCGCATGATATGGTTTTGTTGAAATGTTTTTAAAAACAATATTTTGTCAACTGCTGAATTTGCATATTACACGGGCGGGTGCGGTCGATTGGGTAAAGGGTAAGAGACTTTTTTTGGAATTCTGTTTTAGATTCTTTTACTCACAGTATAGATGAAATTGTAACAAATACAGAAATCTCACAGATATGATATCGTTGCCTGAGTGCTAGAATGTCCTATGTCCCCTATTGGGGACATAGGACATTCTAACACCCAGGCGACGATATGCAATATACAGAGGAAGGTTGCACAGCCTTATTGGCCGACTATTTGTCAACCGCAGAAAGAAAGATTACTTGGGGGGCGCGGTGGCTCAGTAGGTAGAGGTGCAGGCTGCGAGCCGAGAGGTCCTCGGTTCGAATCCCACCTGCAGCAACCGCGTTGTGTCCTTGGGCAAGACACTTCACCCCCTTGCCCACGTGGGGGCACGGTGACGTTGTGTACTAAGGCGTACTGCACATTGATGGTGCACTGTCTTCAACCAATGCTAACCCTGCTCGTGTGGAGTTAGTATGTTGGGGAGCTGACAGTTGACCGCCGTTGCTCGGTGGTTCTCTCCGGGTACTCCGGCTTCCTCCACCCGTAAAACTGTCGAGGTCATGATTAGCCATTGTGCAGAAATATGTGACCTTAAACACCAATAAATAAATATAATAATTAAATATGAAAGATTAATTGCAAACAGACTGTGAACAAACGAAGCAACTTTAGAACAATTTATGTGGCGGAAAATGGAAAATAGAGCTCGAGTTCTTTCACTGTAACGGTCCAGGATACAGTCCATATTAGAGCCAGCGAGAGAACGGTTATTCGGAACTGATTAAAAGCAACCTGCTTATCGTTTCACTATGTCTAAGTTCAAAAGTGAAAATGCATGCTTTGGGTAAGGTCCTTGACAATAGGTACTGTACTTAGGATTGGAATAATATAATAATTATTACACAACATGTCGTTGATTATGCAAAATAGTGGCCATGTAATTATTTACTTTTTTCTTTATTATATTCATCTCTGTTCCTTGCTCTCTGATTGGACGAGAGCTCGCTTAGTTCTTTTTCTATGTTTACGGCTCCAGTGCCATATATGATCGTTTGACGTCACCACGTGAAATATTTGAAAAAGATGACAAAAATGGTAGGAGATTCAAAATATTGCCTATAAAATCTTATTTTTCGAGGTCAGTGACCCTTCTATTAATCTATACCACTTATAAAAAGGTCGAAGTAACTCCATCACAGTTCAAATCATGAACTTGTTGGCGTAACCTCGACCTTTATCCAAGTTATTGATTTTTTGTTGTCCCGCGACGTCGGGGGTTCACGAGGTGTATTTACTAAATTTGTTATCGTTGAAGTTGCCTTGATCATTGAAGTTGACTTGTTCATTTCGCGACGTGGGTTTTGGGCCTTGGATGGGGCCTTATTGGAACATATATAAAGGATAGGAAATGAGTGTTTTTCTCATATAATATTTATGAAACGAGTCTAAGAATTTTCCGTTTTGGCGAGCCTCTGACGAGCCCAAACAGACAATTCGGACGAATTTCATAAATATTATATGAGAAAAACACTCATTTCATATTCTATTTATCATATGACACACACACGCACAAATTAGCCACTTAGTATGACTTTTTAACCCATCACCTAACTTAAGTTGCAGACGGCACTTGGAAAAATATCCCCGTATAACTAAACATTTTCATTTTTTGCTTCCAAAACATAGGTTATGACCCCTCATTGGAACGAGCTCGTCCCAATGAGGAGTCATAACCTATGTTTTGGAAACAAAAAGTGAAAATATAAAAAAATGAATGGCATTTTTCTTGTAGGTAAAAGATTAATACAATATAACCCACCCTAATTAGGACAGATAACGTAAATTCTCCCTAATGAAATTATGCAAATGTGACCCAGTTGTAGTTTGTTTAGCCAATCAAATTGTCCAGTTTTGAAATTGACCAATGAAAGCTCCCAACTCTAATTATGCACATTATGAAAATGTGGCCCAGTAGTATTTTGTTCAGCCAATCAAATTGTCTAGTTTTGAAATTGACCAATGAAATTGACGGAAGGCTTTATTTATCACTGATTAATATGAAAACAAAATATCAAATGTTTTAAAGTGAACAAAACGGACGAGTCGTATGATAAACGTCATTATGATGAATTGGCGGTAACATGGTCTGAGTTTTGCAGGTCAGAGCTTATGTTCAACCGAGACGCTCATAATATTGTATACTTACAAATACTCTATGGATATCATTACAATCTGGTGGATGCTTTTCCGTGAATCTTCGTCCGTCTGAAGCCATATCGTGTGGAAGTCAGAACGAGTACAACAAAGACATTGTAAAAATGCAAAGATGTTGACGGGAAATACTTCTGGAGATAAAGAAACCTGTTTATGCTTCACCTAGATAGAACCTTGTTGCTGAAGTAGCATTTTTACACCCACTTCAAAAAGGCACTGCTGGTGGTTCTGTTTAGATTAAAAGTCTTGAAGTACATAACTGTTCAATCCAAACGGTTCTAGAGAAACACGCTCTGTTTTATTCCATTCGGTCGTGGATTCAATGAAATGAATAGCTGATCCGTGGACATGGCCCGGGCACATTTCATCTTCTTGAATGACCTGTGGTTGTTTACACATTCATGAAACATTGTACAGGTTTTGTCAAGGTAAACCACACTGGAGTTGGCTCGGAAAAACTTCTAAATTTTTCTCAAGTACTGGGGCTGGGGAAGGAATCGGCTACAGTTATCACGGCACACATTTCACAACCGACCTTTCCACGGTCTTGGTTTAAACCAACTTCCGAACTTGACACGAAAAAGAATGCTGTGAATGTTTTTGTCGTTCACATAACACCTACTGAGTGCATCAAGGGTGCCACCTCCAATGCTTTAGCATTGCAGGTGGTGCCTTAATGGTCTCAAGTGAGGATATATTAATAAAATAAGTAACATAATACAAGTTTACGCGTATATTTTCACGGCGAGGCTAGTGGTCTGCAGTGGATTCGGGGCCCGGCCTTAGGGGCACCAAGCAACACACTGGAGAAGAAGACGAGGGAGGGTGGGAGAAGAAGATACTATATACACTAAATTCGTCATGGTCTGACATATGGGCCTCAATCATGCATTAACATGTATGAAGTGCCATGGCGTATTATTGGTGCGCAAATATTGTGAAAATTAGTATGAAATGAAGGATAACCAGTGATAATCGACTCACTTTTCTTATTAGTTTCAAGGCCTCTAAAATCGAGGATTCTCCAACTTTTCGCTCAGAACTATAAAATGTTCTCGCACCAGGCCAAACCATGATCGGCGCGATGGGTTCAGGAGTAGGTCGTGGGTGGGGGGGGGGGGGGGGTCACGCATCCCTAGCCCGCCTCTGAGCCAGGCGGTATCTCGAGAGATGATAATGGTTAGGAAGATGTTTTTCCATGCTTGAATTGTATTGCCTTATTTCATGACATGGCCATTTTTTTCTGATATTATCGAATTAGTATGTTCAGTGCCCCCCCCCCCCCCCCCCTCCCCAACCCATCTCTCCCCCAAATACGGCTTTCATGGAGAATCACCTAATGCAGTGACAGATAACATACCACATTTAGTGAAGAATGACGTTCTTTCGAGTCTCAACAGATTCAGATGGGTATTTTTCAGACATTTCTCCGGTTGACGCCCTTTTCGAACAACAATGGGAAACATCCTATCCCAATTAGACCTCCCGATCATCATTATATATTGTTGGCACATCTAGCCCATCAGGTTCTTTGATTAAATTGATACTCTTTCACTTTGTATATTCAAATTTTAACACCTAATTCAGGGGCGGCGGAACGATTTTCAAAGTGAGGGGATAGGTCGGGCGATGGATGGTCTTCGTACGAAGATTTTAAATTCCAGGGTCCCAAAACCCCCATTTCCATGCATCTGAGCGGATATTTTGAGATTTTTCAGGAGATGCATTTGGAAGATTTCGCACTTTGAGAGCCGTTAAAAACGTCGGTAAAGCATACAGGTGAGGTCTATTCATCAGCTTTTGTCGTAACGACCAAAGCTGATAAATAGACCTCACCTGTATGCTTTACCAGACGTTAACAGCAATTATACTGTCTGTGGATTATCTTGTCTTGGGTGGATTTGGTACTTGTATGTCTGTAAGATTACGATCTATTTCAGTAAACCGATTTTTTTAACAGACTGTATACATTTTAGCATTTTCTGCCACTTACTGCAAAAAATGATCCGAAATCTATCAAAACTGAACCAGTACGAGAGAAACACAGCTGGCGAAAATATGGGGGAGGCTCTGAATCCTCCCCTTGTTTCACCAATCATTGGTTGTGTTAAAATATATGCATACAAAAAAAACATGGCCCGGCAAAAAAAAGTGTGTGTGTGTGTGTGGGGGGGGGGGGGGGGGGGGGGGGTACAGACCCCCCCCCCCCACCCCCTCCGGTTCCGCCGGGCCTGTAATTTGCTTTCGAAAGTATTTAAAATTCATCATTTCGGAACACAGTATTGAGAGAGTTAATGCAGTGTACATAAATGCTGTGGACGAGTAAAAAGTAGGTCTCGCACACCTGTTCTCATTATCCTAAAAGACATTCAAAAAATCCTTCCGCTTTTTATTTATCTCTTAGTCATATTCTTTGTTAGTCATGTTGAAATGCAGCCAGTGTGGCCTTATTATTTTTTTCTGGTGCTCTCTGTATATCATAAATCTTAGAAAATGAAGATGCCAGCTGTGAATCTTACACAATACTTAACCATTTGCCACCATGTTCACAGAATAGTAGTGTAAAACTATGGGTTTGTATAGACAATCCTTAAATCTCTAGATACGTATATGAAGGGTGCGGTGTTTATTAACCCTTTACCTAACATGAAAAGCAGACGACACTTGCAAAAAAAATTCTTGAATAACTAATTTTTTTCATTTTTTGTCTCAAAAACATAGGTTATGACCCCTCGTTGGAACGAGCTCGACGAGCTCGTTCCAACGAGGGGTCATAACCTATGTTTTTGAGACAAAAAATGAAAATATTTTGAAAATTAATTGGCGATTTTTGAGAATAGCGCTGGCCGGTTTTGGCCGTTACGTTGGGTAAAGGGTTAACACTTTGATGAGCCGCTTATTTGGCACAGATGATTTTGTGGGTTAGAATAAAAAAACCCACCCCATTAGCGTTACCTTTCTAAGGCAGGGGCGTCTCGAAGATGATCGATTGGGGGGGGGGGGGGGGTAAACCTGAAATGTCCCGACTGTGAAGGAGCAAGTCCCTACTGATAAAATACTCCAACGACATCACAAAGGAATGCATTCCTTAGCGATGTCGTTGGAATATCAGGATTATCCCTTTATCCAACGTAACGGCCAAAACCGGCCAGCGCATTTCTCAAAAATCGCCAATTAATTTTTATTATTTTTTCATTTTTTGTCTCAAAAACATAAGTTATGACCCCTCTTTGGGCCGAGATCGTTCCAATGAGGGGTCATAACCTATGTTTTTGAGATAAAAAATTAGTTATTCAAGAATTTTTTTTTGCAAGTGTCGTCTGCTTTTCATGTTAGGTAAAGGGTTGAAGTTCGTAAAATCAAGGCATCTTGGAAATTCTTTTGTGGATAAATAAAATGTACATGCAGTAGTCGTGACGTAACTTCTTATTTAATTAACACGTAGCAGACACCTATACTTAAAATTGGTCATGCTGCTCCAACAGCGCGATTTGTGTACCGCAGACTTCATATGGATGACCGACTGTTTGTATGACGAAAGTTCAAGTATCAAATGTGTTGTCCTGTAAGAAACTACGTGATTACTTGCAAGAGCGAAACGATATCCGAGACCTCAATCCGGGCAAAAATATCCTGGCTGGAATAAAATGTGGCGGGTGTCATTCCCCAACCCCTAATAACACTCCTGAATTCTGAGGCTTAAAAATATGGTTGAAAGAATCAAAAATTAAATAGCATTCGTAACCACAGTTAAAAGAATTACTTTATAATTCGTAACAAACAACAAACTCGTGCCTTGTGGCGTAATAACATCACTCGAGTCACAAAAGGCTTTTGTGACATATCAGTACGCCGCCAAAAGTAGCACATGCGAGAATAATTATCACGCAGGGATGCATCCGTGGTACAGCATCAGGAGGACGAGCTTTCCTCCTCACCGCTTCCAAAGTAACTCGACATCAAATAGTGGCGCTGTGTGAAACAAAGCAGTGATAAACGTGAGCAGAAAACTATTTCTGTTTGGTCGAGGTATATTTGCCCGCTCAAGTGGTTTAACTGGTGTCTGTTGATCCCCGTAGGCCCTAGGGCTGAAAGGGTCAATATACACAAATATTAAAGCCATTAATTCGCACCGGCCGGAAAAATGAATGGGAAGTTTATTGAAAATAAACATTATGAAGACTCATGACGAAAAGAAATTGTTTTTTGTCAAGCGTCCTCTTCCTGTTTAGACAGACGGAACTTCACTGGAAACAACTATATAAGTTATACGGCTTTTCTACTCACTATTCGCCCAAAACGTCAAAGTCAGAGCATTGGCTGTACAACATTGGATGCTAGTGGACTCGACTTCAGACGTAAGTATTAAATGATACGTTGTGCAAGAAAACGGTACCTACGACGTGTATGGTTATTGAATACATGGATCCTGTATGCTTGTGTATATGAGGACTTCAATATCATTCACGTTGTGATCGACGTTTTTGTTTAGCCCAGGTTTCACTATAAGCCCACAAAAGTTTATTTTAGGAGTTTTAAGCTTTTTAGTGATTTAACTGTTGTGTATTGTTCCTCGTCGGCCCCAGGCTTGCAAGGATCAATATACACAAATATTAGAACCATTAACTCTCATCAATCAGGAAAATAAAAGTGAATTTATGGAATAACACGATTATGAAGATGTATGACTCAGCAATTGTGTCCTGTCAAGTGTCGTCTGCCTGTTCAGATAGACGACACTTGACTAGAAACAACTGCTTAGGCTATATTGTTTTTCCTACTCACTATAATCCGAAACATCATTGTCAGAGCACTTGCCCTCACAACATTGGATGCGAGTAGGCACAATTTTAGGCTTCTAAGTGTTCAAAGCTACGTGGCAAACGATACATAGCAAATGTAAAAAAACACATTGCTTATGAAATATATTGTGCCTGTTGTTTGTGTATGATCCCTCGAACTTCAGTAGTAGTCACGCCCTGGCCAAAGTTTCGTCCCTCCCACGTTTTACAATCAGGGCACGAAAAGTGCTCCTATTCTTTGATTACCGTTATTACGTGTCTGATATACTACCCCACCACCGGGCATATGTAGACCTGTGTTTGATTTCGAAATTTCAGTGGCACTCAATTTTTGACCAAAGATTGGGCTCTCAAACGTTTCACCGTCAGCCTTCAAAAGGTATCCCAACTCTTTTATTACCTTTGTTACGTTCCTGATACATGATCTCCGTGAATATTCCGATGTGTGTATGATACATGGCACTTCAGTAGAAGTCAAGTTCTGTACAAAGTTTTGTCCCTCCCATGTTTCATCACCGGCCAACAAAAAGCTCTAACTCTTTGATTATGTCCCTAATTACCATTCTTATGCCGCTCTGTGTATGATCCCTGCAACTTCAGTAGCAGTCGCGTTTTGGCCAAAGTTTTCTGCACTCACGTTTCATCATCGCCTACTGTCAAATTGATAGCTTAAATTTACGATTTGGTTGTTTAGAAATGTATATGTATTTTTTATAATCTTTCTCAATCGGGATAAAAGCGTAAATATAGGTATGTGATGGACCCCGAAAAACCAATTTGTTAAGTAAGCCATCTGTGGATTTAATTAGAAATAAATCAGTGAAGGAGCAATAAAAGTGATAACTTTAATGGAACGGGATCTCAATAGGAGCCTGTAACTCTAGTTAGCGCTTATCTTGTCTAAAACAACGATCTTGCCTGATAAGCGTCAAACAAAAGACACTCATTTAGCCATCCAAGGTGATCAGTCAGACAATTATATGGTCATTAGTGGCGATAATCTCCTAATCACAAGCAGCGCACATGTAGTGCCTGTGTTGTATGGACATCGTCACTTTCTGACAGAGGATTGTCACATGTGTCAATGTTTAGCGAAGGTAGGATACCTTAAAAGAACTTGAAAGAGAATTTTAAAATTTTAAATTAAAACAGATCTATAGTGGCCAATTTAAATAGAAGTAATTAAAATGGGAATTAACGTCATTGCGATCGAATAAGAATTGGGTGTTTTCTCGATAAATTCATTCCAGTCTCAAGGCGTGTAAGACTGTGGGTCGTAGACGAGAGCTGGGGATGCCCCATGCTATATGTTGGTGGAGGTTCTGCATCGGTGCGAAAGTATAGACACGTTTTAATGTAAGGGGGGGGGGGGGGGGCAGGGGCCTCACATTTAGAGTAGGAACAGTCGTGGGCCAATTCGGTGGTCATGTTTGAGTGTACGATCAGGATAGGAAGTACGAGCTGCGGGTGTTCACGAATATTGGCATTCAGGTAGATGGTATTACCTGTTATAGAAAGCAAACCATACGTTGAAAGAATAGGCTTTGCCCCGATCAACATTAGTCTGAGGTAATTAGAGAGAAGCAGTTAACCCTCCCTCGAAGTAGCGGGTTGGAGTAAAAGCGTCCAGTAAAGTGACAATACGTTATTGCCCGTGCGGCGGCAGCAATACAGTGACATTCCATTATATGTTCGCGAAAAGGCACCCAGAGGCCAGAAACACAACAATGAGCCGAGAAGATCAAACACCAGCGATAAGGAAGAAGCAACCAGCGACAATAGAGAACTCGGACATCAAGGTGACTCAAAAACTGTGTAGGTGGGGTGTGATTGACATTTTGTGTTTTATTCATTGGAATTCATGTAACTCACAAGTTAATATATTTTTCTATATGTATTAAAATTGTTATTTTCAATGAAGCCCTGTTGATTATGTTTTTTGATGAAAAGTCACTGACTCCTTAAGGGTAAGAACCACCCCAACAAAAAAGCGGGCGGGTCCGATACGGTGAGACATGCGTTCGCGCACGGATATAAGCGACACGCCGTGAGTCTAGGCTGAATACGCGGCGTGAATATATTTCTCCCAGCAACGACGAAGCCTGGTTTCCGACACTTACAAAAAGTGCTTCTCTTCTTTGATTACCGAATGTACGCCCCAGATATACCACTCAATCATCGTGTTTATGTGTATATTTGTATTGGGGGGAGGTGGGTAACGATTTTTTTTGTATTTTTAAGAATGAATACTCGTAATATTTTATGATGTCATAACAGTCATGTTCACTTGGGACTCAATGATTTGTGAAAATAACTATCGCCATTCAGTGATTAAAATATTTCCACAATAAATTCTGTAAAACATAGTTTTATATTGTACACATTTTACAATGTTTACGACAAAAAGAAAATTTACCAAGGCCAGGCCTTAAAATAAGCAGTCTGACATTTGCAGAATGAGGTCCCCAGAGGGTGAATTTGACGATGCTATCCCTTACAGTGGGACAGTTTATCCTCTGGGTACCTCTTTCCGTTTAATTTTGAGATCCTGATTCAGATTGAGGTTCACAGAGGGTAAATTTAGTGATGCTACCCTGCTATGCAGGGTAGCATCACTAAATTCACCCTCTGGGCACCTCATTTTGCAGATGACAGTCTGCTTATTTTCTAGCTTGACTAAGGCTGGGGTTCAGAATAGCTTACCGGCGCGATTGCACTGGCAGTGACTGTTCAAGGCAATGCGACCCGGCGTGTGCTCCCCCTAGGATTTCTCCAAATTTCTAATAAGTGCATACATGCAGGCATAATCAAATATATAATATCAGGCGGTTCTCAAGAGACGATGTTTTTGACATTTTTATACACAGTTAGAAATTACCGTTAAATTTACTGTACTCAACTGACTAGAGCTGCAGGTCATCTCACCGTACATTTTACGGTAACTAACGCATCTACTGAAAGGGTAATCATGCCGAAAGAGAAGTGCTCATGTATAGTGGGGCTTGTTTTTATCAGTGCGTTGACATTTAATTCTTTAATTACTGTTTTTGCGTAACAACCTCATCCAGGCCTACTTGTCTGGGAAGAATCCATTCTCAGGTTTGACCAATTAATACTTTTAGCCTGCAGCCAATCGGCCTCAGATTAAATATATTAATTGGTCTGCATTGATGAGGATTGAACAAGTGTGTTGTGAAGCTATATATGTTACAGTCAAACTGTGAAATTAGTCATTTCGTGAAATGCCTAAAACTTTCAGTCATTTCATGTAATGCCTGTGGAGGTCAGTCAATTCGCGAAATGACTAAAATTTCTAGTCATTTCATGAAATGACTAAAATTTTTGTCTAGGCATTTCACGAAATGACTGATGCCTCTTTGATTCTTTGCACTTCTGGTTTTGAGTGAAATGAGGGAAGAAATTACATATATTCAATGATTTTATTTATAAAGAAATCACACATGTCATACAATTACATGAAATAACAGAAGCAATAGCATTACACAGCATCTTGACATAAACCACACATAAAACATTGTCATTGGCTTGCCATGGACGATGGATAATGTGGGCCAGATGGCACGTAATTCTGTGATGAATTGGTCCGTGAATTCAGATCCATTGTCAGATTATAGAATGGAAGGAGTACCCAATACCAGGAAGATGTCGGCTAGTTGGAATTCGATGCCTGCTGCACGTTTTGATGTTCGAGGGGATGTCAAAAGGTTTTGAGCCTAACATAAATAAAGCTGGAATATCGGTACAGAACATATTTATTTTTCCACATAGTCCCCTTGTAATTCTATACACTTATTCCATCTGGTCTGCCAGTCGTTGATGCTACGTCTGTAGACGTCCATATCTTGGTCCTGTGAGTGGTCACAGAATACAGAACCTCTTTAGATGATCTTGATAAACCTTATTCCATCTGTAGCTACCCTGAGATATAGACTGCATATCGATAAGATCAACCTGGCCGCGGTAGGAAAATTCACTACTTAGAATAGGTTTCACCAATACACCTTTTGTCATTGGCCGCTTTCTTTTTTACTGACATTCCTGACACAATTCTGGTATCTGTCGTTTCTTAATAAGCTTCTCAACATCACCACATCGTAGCACTTCATACGGATTAAGAAGGTAATACACATGACGACTTTTAATGTTCTTATTGCCACTAGCTTTCTTAAGATCCTCTATAATGGCGATATACTGCTCTTTTGGTATGAGATATTTGGGACACTTCTCATACCTAGAAAACAACTCATCACGAAACTTTAACTCAATATTATCAGACATGTTGACAGTAAACTAATTGAAATGACATTTTAGTCATTTCACGAAATGACTGACCCCCACAGGCATTTCATGAAATGACTGAAAGTCTTAGGCATTTCACGAATTGACTAATTTCACAGTTTGACTGTAACATATATACATAATACCAGATCCTTGGATCTGCTTCTTGAACGAAGAAGATGTATTCATTGCAAAAATATATATAAAATTTTACGGTATTATACCGGCGGCTAGTTGCCAGCACTTTACAGTATTTTCAAAAGTAATGTTTTACATTGTATGCCAACATATACATAAATAGCCCCAAATGACAACACTCTTACATGCAAGGGAACAGCAGTGAAAACACCATGCAGACATATCTTATAAAGTAATACCTTGCACCAAATATCCCGGTACAGAAGGTGCTTTCGGGGCAATACTATGACCGTGTTACTAATCTATAAGGTGCCCTCAGAAACATCCATCTTCAGGGGGATAACATCGACCGCTGAGCTGTTGGCAGTTTATGTTGGACTCCTGCACTCAAGCACTCCTTCCCAATGTGGGGCAGAAATGTAAGCGAGGACATATAGTTCAAGTATTTTCTTCAATAAAAAAGTATTTCCTATTGCCTAATAATAACATATGTCATAACTAAACCTTGGTCTTCGGTTTTACATGGATAGCCGAAAGCGGTACAGTTATCAAAAAATAATTTCCACAAAATTATCTTGACGTATGAAGATATAATAAAGCATATGTTTTCCATGCGTTATCATTTTCATATTAACAAGGAGTTATACGACTAGAGAATAAAAGAATATATTTATAAACAATGAAGTAATGAGCGCTGTTATATTACACACCGTGTCAATATTGATAAACACGTCATTAACTCACTGCTGTTTTATGTTGGCTTTTCCAACTCTCCCTGACGTACCTGCCCTAATATGAAACGGGTTTAACCGCAAAAGGTTCAATGTATCTGCGGTTACATGAGCTGAATGCTACGGTTCTCAGATAATAATACGTGTCTGTATCAATGCCCCGGGACCGCGTTACTATGCGTCGATGTGCAGAATTTTTCTTTGTCATGTAGATTAGATTAGATTTATTGCCAAAAAAACACCACAAAAAACAAGGCAGATTACACAATGTATAACAGACATACAGTGAACTCGATAATTGGCGAGGTTCTTTTTCTTTGGACTCTATTCTTAGTTGGGTTACATATTAACCCAAATCAACTGGGTTGAGTGAATATGAACCCAATTGGGTTCATATTCACTCAACCTAGTTGATTTGGGTTGATTTTAAGCCAACTGATTTTAGAGTGAGAAAAAGATTGATGCTCATTCGTAATGGAAGCAAGAAACACTTCCCTCAATAAAATGAAATAAATAATTTTGATAATCATATTTCTTATGATTTCAACTTATTTCTCTCCATTTTATGATCACTAAAAATGTCGTTAAGAAAAGTATCCTCTCTGGATGTACACGTATTATACTAATGTGAGGAGTGGTTTGATTTTTCATTTGCTTCCTGGTGGTTGATATTCAAATGATCTCATTAACAAGACGCTGGTGCAGTTGCACCACTGACTCTGAAAAAAGTTTTGGGATTCAATTATAGCTTCTGTCAGAAGTTTCGAAGGTTGAGTAGAGAGCTGTGTCCGTGTATGTGGGAAAATCGACGCAGTTACGCACTGATTGCATTATTTAATGATTTCGTATTGACGCTAAATAGAATTGTGCAGAATTGTTGGTAAATCTTTGCACATGGAACAGTATCCACCGCTGCCGAGTTTAAGGGTAAAGCTCAAAGTTAATTTCCATGTATGGAGAATTATTGGTTTTACAAGGCAATGAAACGCATTCTCACCCGTCAAAAAATGCCCCTAAAAATTATGACAAGAAGACTTGCAACCAGCACTGGTACTGCTGTAGTGAAATTTCAATGGAAAACCACAACAGTGACAATTTGTTTATCCAGAAGCAGAACCACGGATGTTTGCTTTTGATTCCATCGTACCAGAATAATATTTAGCAATCGTGCAGAGAAGACCAATTAATGTCTTTAATCTGCAACCACATGGCTCCAAAAGGGGCTAGGGACCACGGATCTCTATACAACCAGACTGTTGGAAAGCTAATTGTTCACATATAAAAAAGGTGCTTCAACCGCCACAATCTTCTGGATGTCGCGGTTGCTGTTTGTTTTAAATAAACAATGTTTTCAGTTTCCCGACGCTTCGCACCTGCCGATCGCATTTGAAAGAATATACTCTGATGTCTTTGAAAAATGAATACCTTCATAATGTGCACATTTTCGTGGTAATACAAATTGAATATTCTCAACATATTTTAGGTATTATTCACACAAAGCAGATGGTAACATTAGAAAGCTGATACCGTGTAAAAATAGTTTTCGTATAAGGTAAACGCCGTGATGTTTGATCAAGTGAAAGCTGTTATGCTGTGACTACAGTCACAGCTTAACAGCCTTCACGTCATCAAACGTCATCGATGGGAGGATTTACAGCGTTGACTGACTGGAAGCTATATTATGGCCAGGCGCAGAGTGAGATGCAACGTTTTTTTTCGTCCACGCTCCAGCAATCCAGTTAGAGATCGATGTTAATGGTCCATCTTCAAAGATGATAATCGAAGCCACAGAAAATAAAACAAAACTGAATTTAAAATAATCATTTTCCTTAAATCATTTACAGCTCAAGAACCACGTCGTTCGTTCATGTCACACCGAATTGCCATCTTACATTGCGTAAATAACAGCCAACTGTATTCCATATGTTTATTAAGTGTCAAATATATTGACGAATCGGTTGTCTAAATCAAGCTCGATTGGAATATGCTTACAATATATTTCTGTTGCAAACGGCCCAAAGTACGAATACATTCCGACATTCAAACCGCCATACACCATGATATACATTTTTAATATATTCCAGGCATTCAATAGTTTTGTGAATTTAGTTCCAATTTGATAGTTTCAGATGAAGATAGTTAACGTGTTTTTATATCGCTAAAACGCAAATGATATAAAGCGTGCACTACTAGAAACTACCGTTAAATTTACGGTAATCTACTAGCAAAGAGCTGCAGGTCCTCTCACCGTCAATTTAACGGTAACTACCGTTTCTACTCAAAGCATATTCGGGGAAACAGAGATGTTTAGTGGGGCTTGTCTTTTCAGTACCAAGACACTTATCTCTTAATTACTACTTTTGCGTAACAGCATCATCAGGCCGGCTTGTATGGGAAAAGTTCATTCTTAAGGTAGACCAATTAATATTTTAACCTGCAGCCAATCGACTGCAGGTTAAAAATATTAATTGGTCTATTTTGATGATGATCGACCAAGCGTGGGATGTTGTGAAGTTATATAGATATATCAGATCCATTTCAAAAATACGGATTTTTACCGTTAAATGTTACGGTAGTATACGTAGTTAGTTTCCAGTACTTTACCGTATTTTCAAAAGTAATTTTTTACATTGGTAGCGAGTCTCAAATGATATAAGTTCATTTTAAAGCAGCCACTCTTTGTAGGTCCTGGTCCCAAACCAGTGGGTAACATGCGTGTCTCGTTTCACGTCTTGGATGAATCTTACGCTCACGGAAATTATAAAAACACACATTACCTTGGCGAGATTCAGCGAGTAATATTAATAGTAAATAGTAACAAATCATGAAAGAAGTAAACGTTATCGAAAATAAAATTTCAGCATTTCAAGCATGCATGATCTGAACTAAGCAAATTTTCTACAACTTTTTTACTCCTTATTAATACTTCATGGTAATTCAAGCACGTATTTTTAAAAAGTAAATCCCATTTTTATTTCAACAGTGTAAAACATAGATATTCTGCAAACAAAAGGGAGTGCCTTCTATTGTGTTTGCGCTGATATCAAGCTGATAAAGTTTCTAAAGATTTATTTACCACAGACATTCAACATGCACTATACACAAACTCGGAACAGATTAATTTTTTCTAGGCTACGACAAAAAGTCTGGAAACACCTGTTGGAAGATTGTTAGTGTGTTACAGATAGAAGAGATAACGGCGCAAATATCATGATACCTTTGCCACCCCGAAAGCACGAGATGATAAAATATATAATTTATGTCATTGAATGATATGATGAATAATTAACCCTTTAAACTGTAAGGACATCTTCCACGTCATCCAAGTGGCAACAATTTGAAGAATTTGTCAGCGTCATTTTGAGGTTGACCAATTAATATTTCCAAAGTACAGGCGCAAAATAATCCACTTAGCAGTAATCTACTTTACAA
Source organism: Pictodentalium vernedei (assembly GCA_031216915.1). NCBI lineage: Eukaryota > Metazoa > Mollusca > Scaphopoda > Dentaliida > Dentaliidae > Pictodentalium > Pictodentalium vernedei. Next base: position 168,792,774 of record CM062292.1, read on the forward strand.
AATAGACCGTATCATGAACCCGGACTGTGAAAGTGGGCTTTCGGACTCAAAGAGTTAACTCGATTTGTTTACCGACTGTGATGGTTCAAGTCCCGATTGATGCAACATTCCAACTACATCACCAAGGCATATTAATCTGAATAAACTGTGGGGATTACAGTTGAAAAGACTTCTGGGATATTTATTTGTGGATTTGCGGCAACCGCGTTGTGTCCTTTGGCAAGACACTTCACCCCCATTGTCCACGTGGGGGCACGGTGACGTTGTGTACTAAGACGTACTGCACACCGATGGTGCACCTGTCTTCAAACAATGCTAACCCTGCTTGTGTGGCGTTAGTGTGTTGGCAGCTGACAGTTGCTCGCCGTTGCTCGGTGGTTCTCTCCGGGTTCTCCGGCTTCCTTCACTCGTAAAACTGTCGTGGTCATGCTTAGCCATTGTGCAGAAATATGTGACCTTAAACACCAATAAATAAATAAATCAATCAATAAATAGTTCGTCCTCTGAGTTCAAATGTGTTCTATGTGCCAACTGGCACATAGAACACATTGGAACTCAGGAGACGATTTATTTGTGGATAAATAAAAGAAAATCATACAGTTGTCCTGACCCACCTATCCGAATCGATTACCACAGCCGTCCATGTGTATGGCCGATTGTGTATCTGTGTTCAAGTTTCAAACTCGTAAGAAAGTACATGATTATTAGTAAGGGCAAGTAGACATCTGAGATACTAAACAAGACGAAACAGTCCCGATGGAAAATATTATTGGGAGGTGGCACCCTGAACACGTGTTCACACTGGGCCGAAACTGTCTGATGTCACATTTTTAGCCATTCTGGATATTTCAGTGCCAAGCAAAGTGTTTGGTGCTTAAATGCCACGGGGGGGGGGGGGGGGGGGGGGGGGCGGCTGGGGGGATGTACTGCGCTGCCGGATAAAAATAAATTTATCGAGTCTTGAAAAATGAACTATCAGTTATTTCAAGAGTGAACGGACTATTGGGCAGAGAAAAATCCGACTGAACACGAAAGTTCTGACGAAATCCTCGCGAGGTGAAAAGGGCGGTCACCTAAGTTATATCTATGCCACTGGTTTGATTAATGGTCAGACTGAATGAAGTCGGTACAGATACCTATTGTTATACTAAGATAATAACAGATTAATCGCTTGCAATCCCCGTCCGGGACGACCCGTGTTGTGTCCTTGGGCAAGGCACTTTATCCCGGTTGCCTACATGGGGGCACGATGACGCAGTGTACTAAGGCGTACTGCACGTCGATGATGCACATGTCTTCAATCGCTGTAAACCTGTTTGAGTGGAGCTTGAACAGAGTTAGAATGTTGAGGAGCTGGCAGTTGCTCGTCGATACTCGGTGGTTCTCTCCGAGTACTCCGGCTTCCTCCAACCGTAAAACTATCACGGTCACGATTATCCATTGTGCATAAGTATGTGACCTTAAACACCAATAAATAAATAAATAAATAAATAAATAAATAAATAAATAAATAGCAATAACATATTTTTTGTGTGTTTCGTCATCAATCGTGACCTTTACTGCCGCACTGTCTTTCCTTCACAAGTGAAATTCCAAAAATTTAGTCAACGAAGATCTTTTGGTGCCAAATCAATTTTTTAGTGCAGTTGGCTGAAGTGGCACCCGATAGGGTGAACACTGCCCTAAACTCCCTGAAAGATCCATCCATGTTAGAACGAGACGCCATTTCCACAATTAGAATATAATCTAGGATGCTTTCCCTACTATTTATTATGTACTACTCAAAGATTGCTGCGCACCAAGTACATCCAACTATCTGTTTAACGTTTTAGTTGAAATATTGTAATGAAAAGTGTATATATTTTTTATCTAATTATATCTTTAATGATTTAAGTACAGAAATTAAGATTGTATTTGTGTTTGACATTATGTTTTAGCTTTTGAATACGATAACCATGGAAAATGGCTATTTTTGGTAAAAGAGGACATTTTTCAATATGCCAAAATGTTGGCGGAGCGAACTGGTATGGCTTAAATATCGAGTATGAGACCCATTACTGTTAATTACAACTGGACAACGCTTTCTCATGCCCCCAATCAGGTTCCTGGTAGTCCTTTGTGGGATGCTGTTCCATTCTTGTACCAGCATGGCACCAAGTTCCTGGACACTTCTTAGCTGGGCTGGACTCTCTGAAATTGCAAGCAGCAACTCATTCCAGACATGTTAGATTGGACTGAGGACAGGGGATCTTGCTGGCCAGTCCATACCTCAATCCCCTCCCTCAGTCGGTACTCCCCGACAGCATGGGAAACATGAGGGCGGGCATTATCATCTATCAGAATGAGAATCTATCACCCACTGCACCTGCATACAATCTGGCGTGGACATCCAGGATCTCATCAATATACCGATGTGCAGTCAATGTACCACGTTCAAGGACGCAGAGCTCTGTACGTCCATCCCAGCCGATGCCGCCCGAGACCATGATGACCCTTCTCCATAGCGGTCATTCTCAGCAATGTTGGCTGCATGGAATCGCTCTCCTGGTCTTCTCCATACAACGGAACGCCCATCTGTGTGGTCAAGGCAGTACCTTGACTCATCTGTAAAAAGGACAGGTCGCCAATCTTCTCTGGTCCATCGAACGTGGTCCATGGCCCATTCATATCGTGCCTGGCGGTGGTTCTGGGGCAGCGGAATGTGAATACATGGTCTTCTCGATCGGAGACCACATTCGTGCAATCTTGCCCGGATAGTCTGCGTCGAAACATTTACCCCGGATGCATTCTGAATGTCACTGCGAAGCTGGGTTGCTGTGGCAAAGCGGTTCCCACGGGCCTGAATGATCAAAAACCGGTCTTCAGCTGCAGATGTTGCCCTGTCTCTGCCTCCTGTCTTACTAGTGTGCCATACTGCTGAAATCTTGCCCAGGTTCTGGTGATCACCGTATGGTGCACACCAAGGGCTTCACCAACCTGACGATGGGTAGCCTCTTGCACCACCATCCCTACAGACCGCCACATTTCTGCTTCACACAAATGTCTTCTTACATTTGCAGTCGCCATATTCAATCATTAAATTACAAGGGTTTGTGTTGAGATAAAGACTGAATACCCTACACATGTCATATACATGTAGACAGTACAAGAAAACACCATGAAAATCAAGGGGTACATGCTTTCCATGACTGTCACGAAAAGTCTGCCTTTCAAGAGAGCTAATGTAAACACTGGGGACCATTTCAATACATTCCTCAATCATATCCACCAAAAATATCGCAAATATGTCACAAGCAAATTTCACAATGGTGTGTCAAATATTTGGTGCTTAGAAAACTTTGAGTAGTATATAAGCTAAGATAAGATAAGATAAATTTTATTGCACAACCACAACATTAATGGGTATGGCACATAATATAGAGATACATGTAAGTTGCAATATGCTAGAAATAAATCGAAGAAAACATTTCCCGTACACGCATTTCTTTACACGCACGCACGCGCGCACGCAAATCCCTCACACACCCGCACCCTCGCCCCCACGCACTGATACTCGTCGGGGGGGGGGGGGGGGGTATTTTTTACGGCATCGTCAGGTGAGTGGAGCAATTACACGTGATCCCAGTTGGAGAGAATCGCAGATAAAAGGTGTCCAAGGGCGTATGTCACATCAATTTCTTAACAGTTGAAAAGCCACCGAACTTTGTCGCGAGTACTGAGATGGGTGTAACCTGCGTATCGTTTGCATGCTGTCTTGGCAAGTTCCTGGCGTAATTCTTTGTGCTTAGAGCAGACGAAGAGCGCGTGCATTTCGTCTTCAACAAGGTTTAGCTCACATTGTTTACAGTATCGGTGTTCGCGCGGGACAGGTTTGGGCCTATTGTATCGACCGCGTTCGATTTCCAATTCATGTGTACTTATTCTAAATTTTGTGACACATTTTCTATATTTCAAGTCGAGGATGTCTAAGTACCATTCACGAGCATAGCCATTCTTGATAGAATAATAAAACTGTAGCTTGGAATGGTCTGATCTTGTTTTTTCTAAAGCACAATCATCATTTCCATGTCTGGGCATACATATTCTGGAGACGTGTCCTTAAATGCCCGATATAGTTATTATATGTATATTAATAAGAACTTAAGAAGGAAGAGTCCACTCAACAAACAAATACAGCTAGTAGGTGTCGCGACTAGCCGTGTTACACATACGTTGCCTGCAGGATTTCGACCCCCTAAAAACTCTTCACCACATCGCAGAAGATTAAGTAGCAGGAGGCGCCATTGAAAGCATCTATACGAAGTGCAGTCGTGAAAGTTACTCCAGCGGAATATTCTTTACCAGCCATATGCTGTTCATTTGTCTTTAGTTACGCATGTATAAATAGATAAATATACCTCGAATTGAAAATAAACAGAAGCCTCCTTCATGATTGATATGGTAATTGCTTGACCATCAAATTAACTGTATGGCGATATAAATACTTGTTGAAAACTGACTTGGCCATACATATGGATCTTGGTTTTTTATTTCAAAGTCACCAAAACTAATTTTTTGTGCATGCAATTACATTCTTCAACTTATGTTCAGTGAGGGTCTCGATTTTGGTGGTGAAACATTCGAAGCGGGGTAGTGGTTTGTCAAGACCTAATTAGTACCTCCTGATTCCAACAGTAACATCGAATATTTTATCATTACCACAATATCAAATGAAGGTGCCATTGAAACTATATAACATATAATTCTCGTGAAAATCCTCATGTATAGCTCAGCAAAAAATACAGAAATAGTACAGCCTGTTGGCCTCGTTCAGAGCACCAAATGAATATCATTAAAATAACGTGCCTTTTCTGCACCCGTATTTATTTATTTATTTATTGATGTTTAAGGTCACATATTTATGCACAATGGCTAATCATGACCGTGACAGTTTTACGGGTGGAGGAAGCCGGAGTACCCGGAGAGAACCACCGAGCAACGACGAGCAGCTGCCAGCTCCCCAACATCGTAACTCGCGTTAGATTGGTTGGAGACATGCGCACCATCGACGTGCAGTACGCCATAGTACACGGCGTCATCGTGCCCCCACGCGGGCAATGGAGATGAAGTGTCTTGCCCAAGGACACAACGCGGTTGCCGCAGGTGGGATTCGAACCGAGGACCTCTCGGCTTGCAGCCTGCACCTCTACCTACTGAGCCACCGCGCTCCCCCTGCACCCGTAAGAACGAATAGTGATGAAAACGTTATTGGTGCTATACCATCAACGATTTAACCCTATCTCTGTCACCTTCGGTCGATTCGAGCCCTTCGACAGAAAGACAGACAGACACAGACAGTTCGAATCGACTACGGTGACAGAGATAGAGTTAATGAGTGTGTTAACACCTCCATGCATTATTATGCATTTTGAAGGAACCGAAGCTATCTGTAGAATAGTATGCACATATGGGCCCGTATACGAATGATCCAATTTTCACCTTTGATGACCTTTCATTCGATCGCATGAACTGAGCCTATAACCATATAGGTCTCGTTCAAGCGACCGATGAAAAAAATAAGATGAATTCCGCCACGCCATCTTTGTCTGTTTGATCAGGTTAACTTGTAGTCTGGGAGCGCTTGGACCTCTATGCTAGAGGATCCGGAGTTCGATCCCCGTCCA